>JAIUZE010024701.1:0-12475 GCA_022085475.1 Heliosperma pusillum | reverse complement strand
TGGCCCTACTATCAATACACATACGCCAAGTCCCATCATTCTTTGGCACAAGCAAGGCTGGTACAGCACAAGGACTGAGGGACTCTCTGACATAGCCCTTGTTGAGTAGTTCACCTACTTGAAGTTGGAGCTCTTGTGTAGCCTTAGGGTCACTCCTGTAGGCTGGCTTGTTGGGTAAGATAGCTCCAGGCACTAGGTCAATGTGGTGCTCTATTCCTCTAAGTGGTGGCAGTCCACTAGGAAGCTCAGTAGGGAAGACATCACCATAACTTTCTAGGATAGATTTGACATCTTCAGGGATATCAATGATACTCATCCCAGTCTCCTTGACTAGCAATATGTATACAGGTTGTAGCTCACTTAGCTCTTGTGCTATTTCTGACTCACTTATCAACATGACTTCTTTGGAAGCCTCACTCATGGGGTTTGGGTTGATCTTTAAAGCAGGTGGTAAAGGTGCTAAGGTGATCTTCTTCTTCCCATACTTAAAGGTGTAGGTGTTGTCCCTCCCATGGTGTATGGCATCCCTATCAAACTCTCATGGTCTCCCAAGCAGAAGGTGACATGCATCCATAGGTAGAACATCACAAAGACTCTCATCCACATACCCTTTACCAATTGAGAAAGGTATAACACATTGTTTATCAACCTTGATCTCAGCCCCTTTGTTTAGCCATCTGAGTTTGTAAGGTAGGGGGTGGTCCTTGGTGGGTAGAGCTAGCTTGTCTATCAGTGTTTTGGAGGCCACATTAGTGCAGCTTCCCCCATCAATAATGAGGTTACATACTCTACCCTTGATGGTACATCTGGTCCTAAAGATCTGGTGTCTTTGGTTCTCTTCCAAAGGTTGTGGTTGAGTATGCATTACCCTCCATGTTACCAAACTTAACCCTGCATCAGGCTCTATCAACTCCTCACTAGCCTCTACCTCAGGCTCTTCCATCTCTTCATCACAGACCAACACTTCATCATTTCCCCAATGGATTACTTCTAGGGTACTCAGAGCCCTTTTAGATGGACATTCTCTAGCAAAATGTCCATACCCTTGACATTGAAAGCACTTTTTGAGAGGGGTAGTCTTCCTTTGGCCTGCCTCAACAGCCTTGCCTTTATCAAGGTTGAAAGGGGTCTTAACAGGAACCACAGGTTCTCCTATATTGACTCCTACAAAAGGCTTGAAGGTGGGGGTTCTGGAAGGTGTCTTAGAAGCACTGGCCTTTCCTTTTCCCAATTTTTCTACCCTCAAAGACAAGTTGACAGCGTCCTCAAAGGAGTATATGTTTTGTAGCCTGACTTTACTAGCTATCCTTTCATCCAACCCCTCTAAGAACCTTGCTCTCTTTTGTTCAGATTTCTCAACAACCTCACATTGCAAAGTGAGTTGTTCAAAGTCTCTTAGGTAGGACTCTAAAGGTCTTTGGTCTTGCTTTAGGTGAGTAAGCTTAATGAACATGTCTTGAGTGTAGTCCCTAGAGACAAAATTAGCTCTCATTTTCTTTTTCAGTTTGAGCCATGACTTTACAGGTTCTTTCCCTTCCCTAACCCTCAAGGTTTTCATGTTTTCATACCCCAGTGAGGCATAGCCTTTTAGTTTCATGATAGCAACCTTAAAAGCCTTTCTATCAGTGTATCCTTTAAACTCAAAGACTCTTTATACAGACCTTAGCCAATCTAAGAAATCATCAGGGTTCAAGCTACCTAGAAAGTCAGGAATCTCTACCTTGATATCTTTGTCTTGGTGTCTGAGAAGATTGTGATCTGAGCCATCTGAATCTGACATTTAAAACTGATCTACAGGTTGTCTCCTCCTTACTCCACCTTGTGGGAAAGGTGCTCCTCTTCCTCGACCTCTGCCTCCCCTTGTATCATTGTTCTGTTGGCCCTCAAGGAGTTCATTGACAGATCTAGAGACCTCCATTACAGTTCTGACAAGACCTTAAACTGTGTTTTCAAGACCTGTGATTCTCTCTTCACTCATGGTTGGATTTTGTATTTTTAATGTAGTTAGGTAGATGAACTCACAAACCAAAGCTCTGATAACCAATTTGCACTGAAAATATTCAGAAAGACAACTAAACAATGACAATCTGATTGAAGTTCAGACACTTTGCAAATACTCTGTTTCTGTTTGGACTAATTGACAAAGAACTAAGATAGGACCTTAATCAAAGCACAAAGCCAATGATTGAGGGTTGAACTTTGATCCCAGCACACAGCTAAGGACCCAAGCTCACTTCCAAGCACAAAGCAAACGAAGTTGTCTCAAGCACACAGCCAAGAGATGCAACAGAAACAAGGTTTCAGTTTTATGTTTTACTTCAAATCTGGTTTGCATTTCATTAGGTAAAGGCCTTATATAGGCAAGGAGATTACATCCTATTCGTTCATTACATCCTAGGGCCACAATGGGTTTGCAAAAGAAACAGAAATAACAGCTACATTGTTCAGCATAAAGCAATAAAGTAGAAAAGTAATTCTAATGGGACAATCTGCCTTAATGGGTTTGTTGGGGTTGAAAATGGTGGAGGGGTGGACTTCTGAGCTTGATTCTTGAGCTCAACTGAAGTGGGATGGATGCCAAAGGTCCCTCTAAAAGGCCCTCGAGTTTGTTTGATCATAAAAGGAAAGTTTGATAGTGACATGTTAACTACTGCAAAAGGCTGAAATCTGGACAGTCTGAAGTTGTCCCTAAGCTAACTCTTTGTGGGTTTGTTTCTTGGGAGGGAAGTCCTGGGGAAAGTTGTAGAGGACCTTCCCAAGACATAGGTTTGAGGGTTGGTTAGGCTTGTTTGATTGTGTGAGGCCCCCATGGACCCTGTTTAGAAAGGCTGTGATAGGCTGTTTTTGGCTGAGGGTTGTTTTTGTTGTGTTGGGTTTGTTGGGTTGTTGGCTGTGCCTTGTTGTGGCTTAGTCTTGGGAAGTGGGTGGCTAGGCTTTGTTCTGGTTGTGGTGGTGTTGTCTTAGCAGGCTTGAAGTGGTTGTGGCTTGGACTAAATAGGACATTGTCATAACTGGTCATGTTGTTGTCTTGAATGGTGTTGTTGTCTGGATGTTGAGTCTTGTCTTGAGTTTGTGTCTTGTCTTGAGCTCGTGTCTTGGCTTGGTAACATACTCATGTTGCAGTTTTACTGGCCTAAGATGATGGGAGAGGTTCAGATAGTACTCAGGAGGTGTGGAGTTTGTCAAAAAGCCAAGAGTTCATTTCAAGCAGGACCTTACACCCCCCTACCAGTCCCATGTAGGCCTTGGGAAGATGTAAGCATGGATTTCATAGTAGCATTGCCTAGGACAACAAGAGGGAAAGATTCTATCATGGTACTTGTGGATAGATTTAGCAAGATGGCACATTTCATTGCCTGTAGGAAGACTGAAGATGCTGTAAGTGTGGCAGAGCTGTATCTTGAGGAGGTGGTAAGGTTACATGGAGTTCCAAGGACTATTGTATCTGACAGAGACACAAAGTTTATGAGCCATTTCTGGAGAACATTGTGGAAATTGCTTAACACAAGGTTATTGTTCAGCACCTCCCATCATCCTCAAACAGATGGACAAACTGAGGTGACTAACAAGACCTTAGGAAGGATCTTGAGGTGTATAGTCAGTAAATCTCTCAAAGACTGAGATTTAAAGCTGGCTCAAGCAGAGTTCTCTTTCAATAGAGCTCCATCAGCAGCCACATGCCACTCCCCCTTTGAAGTGGTCTATGGTACTAACCCCTTAATGCCTTTGAATTTGTCTAATGTGTGCAGGTCAGAGATCCACTATGAGGCCAAGAAGAGGGTGGAACAAATGCTGAAACTCCATGAATCAGTCAGAAAACAAATTGAGAAAACTAATGATCTATACAAAAAGAATGCCAAGGTCTCTAAGGTCAAGAAAGACTTTGCCCCAGGAGATTTAGTGTGGATCAATCTAAGGAAAGAAAGGTTCCCTTCCAAAAGAGAGAACAAGCTGGAGCCAAGAGCAGATGGTCCTTTTCAAGTCATAGAGAAGATAGGTCCTAATACCTACAGGATTGATCTACTAGGAGAATATGCAGTTCATGGGACATTCAATGTTGGAGATCTTAGTCCCTTCTATGAAGACTCTGAGGGAGAGGATGACACAGGCTTGAGGTCAAGCCCTTTTCAACCTGGGGAGGCTGCAGCACGAGCTCACCCAAGGGGCATTGATGATCAAGCCACCAGCCAGACAAGCATGACCCCAAGACCCCCTCAGATGGAAGTGATAAGTGAATATTTGTATGGTTAACCCCTACTTTATGAGCTAATATCGTCTTCTAGGCGAATTCCTGTGTTTTAACCTATTTTATAGGGAAAGTGACGTTTCTACGCCCTTTTTCTATATTCCCGAGCATTTGCCTAGAACCCGACGATTTGAAGAAGCAAGCTTGACCAAGTGAAATGCATTTCAAGAAGGTTCACTAATTCGAAAGAGAGAAGAAGCAAAGACAGTTTTGTAGTTGTCGGAAGATCAATCATTTAGGCGGAAGAATTCATCGCCTTACATCAAACCCTATCAACAAACCCGACTCAAGAGGTCAAGGGGGATGTTGGAAGTCAAGTCAAAGCAAAGGGAGATGAAGCGTTAGTCAAAAGCTTCCAGAAGACCACATACCCGATCGGGTAAGTGGTGTACCCGATCGGGTAAGTGTGCTGATCGGAGCATGACGGCTACAACTTCCTATTTTTGACCTATGTGTTTAATGCCCGACCTCTTCTCCTCGAAACCCTAATGCTATAAATAGATGCTCTAGCCCCTCATATCAAATCATCTCTTCACACAACATCTCTTCTCTTCTTACATTTCTCTTTAGTTTAGTTCTTCTTCATTCTTAGTTTAGTTTAGTTTTAGTTTTCTCTAGTTTAGTTTAGTCTAGTTCTAAGTTTTCTTCAATTGTAGTTGTTCTAGTTGTAATTGGAATTCAAGTTTCCGAGTTTGCATTTCCTATTCAAGTTCTTATTCCATTTCAATCTTTGCTCATCCTTTTTCGGTAATCTTTATTCTCGTCTTTACATTATAGTTTCATTTTCTTTTAGTATTTCTTTTATCATGTTTATCATTCTTAGTTTTATAATCTTAGTTTCCTTTTCATTGTTAATCATGCATAAGTAGTCACCCTTCTAGGGTGTAGGATAGAATATTGTTAATTAGAATAATGTTGCGTGAAATTAATAGTTACCGTACGGACAGGTAAACATAAATTAAATATAAACAAAATATTGATGCAAAAGTTGATCGAAGCAATCGAGAAATCTATGTTACAAAATTAAGGTCGACTAGATATCATGTTTTGATTTTCAACGTGGCAATATGAAAATTGTTTGATAAGCATGTGGCAATTTAATATTATGTTTTGCATGCAATAATCGTTAGTTCGTAGATTCATAGGTTTTCACGAGTAGTAGATCAATAAACATACCTTAAGTAAAGAATAGAATAAGATCTGATATGAACCTCCATATTATCATATTTGAATAATAATTATTTACCCAATTGATTAGGCTCGTGCTGATAACGTGTTGTGAAACAAAGGAAGAGATAATTATAGAGAGAAGGTAGAGAGAAAGTAAGGGAGACAGATTTGTGTTATTATTCCATTATAAGGGGTATATATACACATACTGTAACACCCGGAAATGTACCCTATTTTTATGGTAGAAATATTTTACGAAATCTTTTCAGTAATTTTAAGTTTTAATTTAGAATTTATTATTCCGAGTCGAATTTAGAATTTCCGAGTTCGTATTTGGAATTTCCGAGAAATTCCATGAGAATCCCGTCTTAAGGCAAGTTTGACTTTTTGGTTGACTTTTTCCTTACTTATACTCATACTCCTTAACCTATTTTCCTACTCAAACACAATCACCTTTCTTCCTTCATAAGAAATCCCAAACTCTTGCCTCCAGCCATTTTTCGATCTTTGAATCATCGTAACTTCTTCGTTACTTGATAGAATTCACGTAAGTTCGTCTTATTCTTCTCCCCTTACCTTCCTCTATCCGTATTGATATTAAAATCATCGTCTTTCTCGCTTTTCAATCTTTCCGTCTTTCTCAAGATGAATTTTATTCATCTTTTATGATCTATATGTAGATGGTGACCTCCAAGATCCCGACAAAGACTATTACCTTATCGAAGAGGAGCTTGACGATTAGTAGAGACGCTTAAAGGTAACAGTGAAGGGTTACTCGATATCATTTACAGGTTTTATGTGATTTCTAGGATAGAAACCGTGTTTAGATTATAGTTAGTAAGCTTATGACTTGTATTATTGTTGATGGATGTTGTTTATGGAGTATTCACATGAGTATTGATGAATTAGAATGATAGTCGATAATTATCAAAAGTCGACTTTGATGAAACAAGGCATTTTCGTGTACTACTGACCTCAGCCGGTCGACCGGCAGCCGGTCAGATCACCGGCTGGGGCAGTGGCTGTATATTGTTGGAGTTTTACGTGATTTTGAAATATGGAGTTGGGCTCAGCCGGTCGACCGGCAGCCGGTCAGACCACCGGCTGAGACACCCCCTTCTTCCTTTGTTTTTCATGTGACCTTATGGTCCCAGCCGGTCAGCCTAACCGGCTAGGACACACTGACATTTTACATTGGTTTTTCATATGATAGATGGCCTGAGCCGGTGGACCGGCAGCTGGTCAGCCTGATCGGCTGGCACCTGCTGGATATTGTTTGTGATTTTTGTTTACGGTTTTCATTTATAATATTTCTAATCATTCATTTAACGTATAATTTTACGTAGTGACTTATAATATGAATGTGTTGAATATATGATACCTCACTCGCTTGTATCACATGTTTTGTGACGGTTTTTGGTATGTTTCCACTTTGAGTCGGTTTTTACAAATGATACGGTTTGAGCACTATTTTGTCTTGTGCTTTGTATTCTTCCATTTCCCTTGGCTACCTTCCCGTTCGTAAGGCTGGAATGTCGGAACGGAGAGGCTATTGCAGCCAGGAGCTCACAAGGGGGTCTTGATGATTCAAACCACATACAAGACAAGCTTGACCCCTCAGATGGAAGCTCGAGTTACAAGGTCTAAACAACGAGCTATGACAAGTCAAGAGCAAGCCAAGCCAAGCCACCCCAATGAAGAAGACAGTCCAGGGTTCAATAGCCCATGCCCACCCCCAACACAACCCACATTTCCCACACAAAACAGAAACAGAACCACTCAGGCCCAGACAGACCAGTTAACAAACCCTGCAGCTAGGAGGTACACCAGAGCATCCCAACCACCCCCACCATGGCCTACCATCAAGCCAACCCACTAAGCTACAAGTTTGTCCAGGACAAATCCTTTTGAAGTCTAGTAAAAACCCATGAAACAGACACCCCAAGTTAGAGTCCAACAAACCCATTAAAAACAGAGAAAGTACAAGGCAGTTTGTGGTTTCCTTTTGTTTAAGTCAACTTGTCCTCGTCCAAGGCAGGTCTTATCGATGTTCTAATAAGAGTAGGGAGTCCCAAGGAGCAGCAACACATCCAGGCAAAGCAACAAGGCAACAAGAACAACAGATTTCCATTTCAGGAAAACTCCAAAACTGCTTTATCTGCTTTTTGTTCAGTCTGTTTTTGTGTCTTGTGTCTGTTCTTTATAGTGGTTGAGCTCGTCCTATTATGAGGCTCTTAATTAGTGTCAGTAGTAGTAGTTTGAATCCTAAGTTGGCCCTTGGATGATCTGTGCATCCAATGGCTCACAAGTTATCAGCCCCTCTATATAAAGAGGTCTTGTATGTTTGTTTGAGCAGACTTTTATGACTGAATGAATTAAACTTTGAGAAATCACTCAATGTTATCAAACTTGTGCTAAGAGCTGTAGTTTGAAACAAGCCTGATACATCTCCAAGGTGTTTGATCAGTGACTTGTATTGTGAGTCAAGTTATACCTGTGCTTTGCTGTGGTTTAACTTACTTGCTGTTGAGGTTAGTTTATGGTGTTTGTGCTTTGCTGTAACACTTGAAACTGTCTCTAAAGCCAGTCTTGAATCCTTTTTCTCTTGTGCTTTGCTGTAGAGGACTGTATCCAAGTCATATCCTTTGTATCTTTCAGCTAAAATAACTCACAATCACTAAAACAACGCCCCTTGTTACTTGATATTGTATTCAGTTTGAGTCAAGCTGATCAAGTCACTTAAAACTTGTGAACCTTAGTAGTTTACACTCCAAATTGGTTATCAGAGCTTTGGTTGAGAGTCTTAGTGAGTTCATTTTCCCGAACAACATTTAAAAACACAAAAATAGCCCAATGAGTGAAGAAAGACTAGCAGGAGTAGAAGCAAGGATGGAGGATCTGGCTGGGATTGTAACCACCCTAACCAGAACCTTGGACCAGGTTATAGGCAACCATGTGCTTGCTGGAGGAAGAGGTAGAGGTCGTGGAAGAGGCCAAGGAGGAGGCAGAGGAAGGCCACCTGATGATGAAGAGTATCCAGACTCAGATGACTCAACAAGAAGCAGAGCTTCCATCCACCGGAACACAGACAAGCATCTTAAGGTAGATATCCCTGAGTTTTCTGGTAGTCTTAATCCTGATGACTTGTTAGAATGGCTTAGAGAAGTAGAAAGGATCTTTGAGTACAAGGGATACAATGATTCCAAGTCTTTTAAAGTAGCCATCCTTAACCTGAAAGGGTATGCTTCCCTTTGGTATGAGACTATGAAAGGGTTAAGGGCTAGGGAGGGTAAGGAACCCATCAAGTCTTGGACTAAACTGAAAAAGAAACTGTTAGACAAAGTTGTTGCTAAGGATTACACCCAGGATCTGTTTATCAAGTTATCTAAGTTGAAACAAGGAGACAAACCTGTTGAATCTTATCTGAGGGAGTTTGAACAACTCACCGTACAATGTGATATAAATGAGAAACCTGAGCAAAGGATTGCTAGGTACTTAGAGGGTCTAGATAAGAACATTGCTAACAAGGTTAGGATGCAACCTCTGTGGTCATTTGATGATGTTGTCAACCTATCTCTGAGAATTGAGAAGATAGGAAAGACTAAGCCTGCTACACCAAAACCTGTTAGGCCTTTTCAAACCAGACCTTATAGTGGGTTTAGATCAATGGATACCCCTAAGACAGCACCCCCACCTACCTTAGACAAGGGTAAAGGCATCATGGGTCAAAAGCCAAGCACTTCATTGACTGAGAACAGAATTAGGTGTTTCCAAAGTCAAGGCTATGGACATTTCAGGAAGGATTGCCCTTCTAAGAAGACCTTAACCATAATGGAAGTTGAGGCTTGGGAGAAAGAGGGTCTAGTTGAGTATGAGAGGGATGAGCCTGAGGTTGAAGAAGTGGTGAGTGAGGAAGAAGAGTCTAGTCAGGAAGCAATAGTGGCACTCCCTGACACAGGCCACAGCTTAGTCCTATGGAGAGTCATGCATTCACAACAGATACCTTTGGAGGAGGATCAAAGGTCCCTCATTTTCAGGAGCAGATGTACCATACAAGGGAGGGTTTGTAATCTTATTATAGATGGAGGTAGTTGTACCAATGTGGCTTCTGTTACTATGGTTGATAAGCGGAAGTTGAGCACTCAAGATCACCCTCACCCCTATAAGTTGAGATGGCTGAGTAAGGGAGCAGAGGTTAAGGTGGATAAGCAATGCATGGTCCCTTTCTCCATTGGCAGTGTGTATAAGGATGAAGTATTGTGTGATGTGGTTCCAATGGATGCCTGTCACTTGCTATTAGGAAGGCCATGGGAGTTTGATAAAAGCTCCATACACCAAGGAAGAAGCAATACATATTCTTTCAAGCATGGGAGCAGGAAGGTGACATTAGCCCCCTTGCCACCACACCAGAAGAGCTATGGGAGTCCAAGTATGGCTGAGGATTTGAGTGGAGTTGTATTTCTATCTGAGTCAGCAATGGTCAAGGAGTGTAGTGAGGAGCAACCTATAGTAATGCTGCTATCAAAGGAAGTTCAGGAAGAAGAGTCTAAGGTGATCCCTGCAGATGTTAAGCCCCTCATTGATCAGTTCAAGGAAGTGTTTCCAGAGGAACTTCCTGATGGCTTACCCCCTGTGAGAGGGATTGAACACCAAATAGACCTTGTGCCAGGGTCTGTACTACCTAATAGACCAGCCTACAGATGTGATCCTAAGGCTACACAAGAGCTACAAAAGCAAGTTGGAGAGTTGATGAGGAAAGGGTTTGTAAGGGAGTCATTAAGCCCTTGTGCTGTGCCTGCATTGTTGGTTCCTAAGAAGGATGGGACTTGGAGGATGTGCATAGATAGCAGGGCTATCAACAACATCACAGTCAAGTATAGGTTCCCTATACCTAGGCTTGATGACATGTTGGATGAGCTAAGTGGCTCAAGGTTCTTTTCTAAGATTGACTTAAGACAAGGTTACCATCAATTGAGGATCAGAGAAGGAGATGAGTGGAAGACAGCCTTCAAAACAAAGCATGGCCTTTATGAGTGGCTTGTCATGCCCTTTGGCCTGTCAAATGCCCTAAGTACCTTCATGAGATTGATGACAGAGGTGCTTAGGCCTTGCCTAGGGAGATTTGTGGTGGTATACTTTGATGATATCCTCATCTACAGCAAGAGCAAGGATGATCATTTGAGGCATCTTGAGGCTGTGTTTGAAATACTTAAGGAGAGCAAGCTCTTTGGGAAGATTGAGAAGTGCACCTTCATGACTGAGGAAGTCAAGTTTCTAGGATATGTGGTCTCTGGTAGAGGCATTTCAGTTGATCAAGACAAGATCATGGCAGTCCAGTCTTGGCCTATCCCTAGGAGTATTACAGAAGTAAGGGGATTCCATGGTTTAGCATCCTTCTACAGAAGATTCATTAAGGACTTTAGCACCATTGCAGCACCTCTCACTGAGTGCATGAAGAAGAGAGAGTTCACTTGGACTGAGAATGCTTTACAGGCTTTCAAACACATGAAGTAGCTCTTGTGCAGTGCACCTATCCTAAGATTGCCAAACTTTGATTGCCTATTTGAGGTTGAATGTGATGCAAGTGGAGTGGGAATTGGAGCTGTCCTCATCCAAGACAAGAAACCTGTAGCCTACTTTAGTGAAAAGCTAAGTGGTGCCAAGCTAAACTATTCTACATATGATAAAGAGTTCTATGCTCTTGTCAGAGCTCTGAGGCATTGGAGTCATTACCTGAAGCCCAAACATTTTGTCTTACACTCTGATCATGAGGCATTGAAGTACATAGGAGGCCAGCATAAGCTCAGTCACAGACATGCTAAGTGGGTGGAGTTCCTTCAGTCATTCACCTTTTCTAGCAAGTACAAGGAGGGCAAACAAAATGTGGTGGCTGATGCATTGTCTAGGAGGTACACTCTGCTATCAACTATGGAGCAAAGGGTTCTTGGTTTTGAGTTCATGAAGGACATGTATCAAGAAGATCCAGACTTTGCAGAGGATTGGTTGGCACAGAAAGAGGGAACAAGAACCATTGATTCACCCTACACTTTGCAAAATGGATTCTTATTTAAAGGAAACAAGCTGTGTGTTCCCAGAGGATCTTATAGGAATCTATTGATTAAGGAGGTACATGGAAGGGGCCTTGGAGGACACTTTGGGGTTCAGAAAACTGTGGACATACTACAAGATCAATTCCATTGGCCTAAGATGATGGGAGAAGTTCAAATAGTGCTCAGAAGGTGTGGAGTTTGTCAAAAGGCCAAGGGTTCTTTCCAAGCAGGACCTTACACTCCCCTACCAGTCCCATGTAGGCCTTGGGAGGATGTTAGTATGGATTTCATAATGGCATTGCCTAGGACAGCAAGAGGGAAGGATTCTATCATGGTGGTTGTGGATAGGTTCAGTAAGATGGCACATTTCATGGCATGCAAGAAGACTGAGGATGCTGTGAGTGTAGCAGAGCTATACCTTGATGAGGTGGTGAGGTTACATGGAGTTCCAAGGACCATTGTGTCTGACAGAGACACAAAGTTTATGAGCCATTTCTGGAGGACATTGTGGAAACTGCTTAACACTAGGTTATTGTTTAGTACCTCCCATCACCCTCAAACTGATGGCCAAACTGAGGGGACTAACAAGACCTTGGGAAGAATCTTGAGGTGTATAGTCAGCAAATCTCTCAAGGATTGGGACTTGAAGTTGGCTCAAGCAGAGTTCTCTTTCAATAGAGCTCCATCAGCAGCCACAGGCCACTCCCCCTTTGAAGGGGTCTATGGTACTAACCCCTTAATGCCTTTGAGTTTGTCTAATGTGTGCAGGTCAGAGGTCCACTATGATGAGAAGAAGAGGGTGGAACAAATGCTAAAACTCCATGAATCAGTCAGAAAGCAAATTGAGAAAGCCAATGATCTATACAAAAAGAATGCCAAGGTTCCTAAGACCAAGAAAGACTTTGCACCAGGAGACCTAGTATGGATCAACCTAAGGAAAGAGAGGTTCCCTTCCAAGAGAAAGAACAAGCTAGAGCCCAGGGCAGATGGTCCTTTTCAAGTCACAGAG
>JAIUZE010024700.1:0-18131 GCA_022085475.1 Heliosperma pusillum | reverse complement strand
ACGCCTTTTTGTACCTTCAAGAACCGAACCCGACTCGGTTTGGGTCAAATTGGGTGATTTTTGTTTTGGTTTAGGAGAGAGATTAGTGGGCATGCTAGGTGTTGGAATTTTGGAATTTGGGGTGTTGGTATTTTTGGACTGTGTGGAAGCCATTGTTGTGAGCTTGATGTTGTTGTTTGTTTTTTGTTTGTTGTGTCGTGTAGAAGGAGAAATGTGGAGATGGTGATGTGTGTTGATGGTGATAGGGATAGGTAATTATGAAGGGGGTCTTGGGTTTTGTACTTTTGTACCTTGGCACGTGAGGGTGCCGGCTTTAGAGTCGTTTTTCCTTTTTTTGTTTTTTTTTTTTTTTGTTTTTGAATTTAGGTAGGATAGTAAAAAGAATCTAGGGTAAATATATGTGAGATATGGTAAGGATATGATTAGGTAAATAAAAAGATATGGTAAGATATTGTTGTTTTGGGAATTTTAGGTCAACATGAGTTTCATGGGTAGAATTTTGGTTTAATTAGGAAAGTGAACAAGATAGATTTTTGGCAAATATGTGGTCCATAATTCAATATCCATAAAATACTTAATATGCAAGATATTCACGTAAAATATATAATATTAAACACAAATATACTAGCAATGGAATACACGGACACAGTCATATAATCTCGTCTTATTCTAACCAGTCTCGTAGGTTCATAAAATAAATATGACGAATTTAATTGCTACTGATGAAACCAATTCCAACCGCAAAATCTCAAAACGTCTTCTCTCTAACGCCTTTGTTAAAATGTCAGCCCATTGATTTTCAGTACTACAAAATTCGAGTTTAATGTTGCCCTTTTCTACATGATCACGTAAAAAATGATGTCTAATGTCTATATGATTAGTACGAGAATGCTGAGCTGGATTCTTAGAAATAATAATAGCACTAGTATTATCACAAAATACAGGCATACAACCAACATTAACACCATAATTATCACATAGTTGTTGCTTTAACCAAAGTAGTTGAGAACATACCAGTCCTGCAGCGATATATTCGGCATCAGCAGTAGATAACGCAACCAAATTTTGCTTCTTTGAACCCCAAGTAATTATGCATGGTCCAACAAACGTAGCGAATCCAGCGAATCCAGCTGTTTGCTGGAAGAGTTTCAAGCAAAGCGTTACAGCGGATTCTACAACAGAAGCAGAGTACCTTGCAGTGTCTGAAGCTACAAAGGAAGCAGTGTGGATTCGACAATTTTTGGAAGGACTAGCAGCAGTCCCTAGTGCCAAAGATCCTCTCACGATTTATTGTGATAACAGTGGGGCTATTTTTCAAGCAAAAGAGCCCAAGTCTAGTAATAAGTCTAGACATGTACTTAGGAAATATCATGTAATTAGAGATTACGTGGACAGAAAGGAAATTGACATTTGTAAGGTTGGGACAGATGACAACATTGATGATCCTTTAACCAAGCCTTTGTCAAAGGCTAAGCATGATGGTCATGTCGTCACAATGGGATTGAGACGTGTACCAGAATTCCTTTAGATTATGTAATATGTAATAATTGGACGTTGTATTAATTATTTCATATATGATAATTGCATTCATTGTTCGAGTTTTATTATAAACTCTTTTATTTAGTTTGACTAAATTTAATACTTTGTTTATCCGAATAGATTGTAAGACAATGTTGGACCCTATTCAAGTGAATAGGATGAACGTAGTATTTTGTCCCTAGTCACTCAATGAGGTGACGTCTCGAAGTGACTAGATTGTAAGTCGATCGATGGTTAGTTCAGCACCATGGGGTCATGGAGATGACTGGTCGTTTACATACACAGACTGTATGACACTCTGTCGGACAGTGACTTTTATAGAGACCCTTAATTCAATTAATTGATGTCTGGTCGTGGCAGGGTCTTCTATCTTATTCCTATGAGTCAATTCTTTTGACTGGCGACCGTCTATCTGAGTCGGTGCAGTTTTCGATTGGTTTTGGTTGATGTTCTAGGTCGTGCCGTAAAAGGAGGTCGATGGACATCTTCTGGATCATGGTGATCTGCATCATACAGAGTAGATGGATCAACAGGAATTGTCCACCCACGTTGGGTAAAAACATCTTTAGGCCACTCGAGGAGTAGTTACTGTAAATGCGTGGCCACGCTCGGAAAGAGATCTATAGTAGATTTTCCGGTCAGACAGTTACTCTCCCTATCGAGAAAACCACTCTAGATATTGTCAATCGCAAGTGCGACCTGAAAGACACCTTGCGTTGAGTGGGAGATGTGATAAAGAGACAAGAGAATTGGTGACGCACACTTGTGTCAGACAAGTGGGAGATTGTTGGAGTAGGTGTTCTCCACAATAGTGCGCCACATAATAAATCTCATTAAGGAATATAATTGGGATATTTATTGACTAGATATATATGATTAGTCAGTTAATTAACGTAAATCAATAACGGTTGGCTGACTAGAGTTTGACGTTATTGTTGTATGACGGCGGTGATCAACTGATCCCTTTCGGTCACACCTATAGGATGAAATCAAAATAGTAACTAATTATCTGTTTCTGATACAGTTGATTAGTCCATTACATATATTTTATATGTACGAGAGTTAATCATTAGAAAATGAGTTAGGAACTCAAATTCGATTAAGTTTATTTTCAATTATGTAATAATTGACTAATAAATTTATATCTAATTTTAATATGATTAAATAAGATCTAACTTAGTAATTAATCGTTAAATTACTAAATTAGTTGAGATTTTGAGATAGAGCTAATTAGTTAATTATATTTACAAGGAGTTGTAAAATAAATTAACTAAGCATTGTAGGACCCATTATATATTGATATAATGGTAAAACATCACTTAAATGTTAAGTTCATATTGTTTATTAATTTGTGTCAGTAATTGTTATATGATCAAATTAACACTTAATTATATTAGATAATTAAATATATGATTAATAAGTATTTGTGGGACAAATATCAAAAATCAAAATGGACCAAAATGAGCCTAAAGTGGCCGGTCATGGTAGTAGTAGTAGTAATGATAATTGTTCTTGTTTATCCAAACAAGCAACCTTATGATAATGACATATCATGCATTCCAAAATCATTTCATAAACTACCATACTCTACTACATTGCATGTGAATAAAATAACAAAAATAAGGGGCCATATGGACTAGGAGGTCCGGCCATTGTGCTTATAAAATGGACAATAGTTGTTCATTTTTCATCACTTCATTTTGTGCTTAATTCACACTTCTCTCGAAAACTCATCCCCTCACTAAAACTCTCATAATACTAATATTTACTAATTATTAATAGTGTAGTAATATATACTAATATTGGTAGTATTTTATCTATCTTATTATCTAGTTAATAATAAGATTAGATTATTTGGTTTCATCTTGCTGCAACTTGAATGAGGTCTTCTAATTTGAAGATTGTTCTTGGATCATCCTTATTTATAGCTCAAGGTCAATAAGAAGGAGTTCTTATTGTGTCCATTTAATTTTCTTTTCAATGTGAGGAAATTTCTTCTTTTATATATTGTCTTTATATTTGCATGCATGTTACATAGATCATTAAATACTAAATTAACAAGTAATTTTGTAACTAATTAGAGGAGTCTAATTAAGTTCTATCGACTTTCATGTGGTATCACAGCTAGCTTGTAGCATGCATGTTCATTTTGGACAATTTTTATTAAAGTTATAAGATAACTAATAAATCAAAAATTTAAGTTAAAATATGATTTTGACAAAAATATTTGGTGCATGTATACCTACTGACTTCAAAATGTTTGTGGTCAAATTTTGTGATTTTAGGGATTAATTTACTATGTATTTTTATTTTTTTGCTTTTAAACCGAATTAATATGCATATTTGATGTTAAAAGTTTACTAAAAATAGTTTCATGTTGATTCTGGCCATGACATTTTAATATGATCTCACATGAATGTCTTACATATTGTATGTAAAATTTCGTGACTTTTAACTAAGTATTTCATGTTTATTGATTTTTATAAGATAAAAGTCGATAATATGAGATTATAATGTTCATAAAATCGAAACGTTCTTTTATGGTCATGCAAAGTTTTGGTACATTTTAAATTTTTATGTTGATCATATTGGTGAAATGTCATAATTTGTTTCACTTTTATACTATATTTAATAATTTTTATTTGATAAAACCATTAAATACAAAGTTATTTGTTCATAAAATTAATTTAAAATTTTTGAGCAAATTTTTTTTATTTTTGAGTTCCTGGAAATGTTCCAGAATTTAAATTTTTGGTTTCAAATTTTTATGATGTTTATATTTTATTTTGGGTTTATTTCATAAAAGTTATGATTAAACCGTTATATTTAGCAAATGAAATCAAATCGATCTAATTAATGACCAAAACAATTAGTAGGGACTAATTTATATTTCTGAAAAAGTTTAGTTAATTATTTTGAATTTAAATGAGATTTAAATTTTGATATTGATTTTTAATGGTTAAAAATAAATAAATCCCGTAAAATCGAGCTACAATAAGCATGAATGTGTTTAGGACGATTTTGGCATAAATTTTGCAGAAATTTATTTTATTTATGGTTGAATGAATGAATGTCATTTATTTAATAATTTATGCAAATTTTGTACCTAGTACGGCCTAGTTATTTTTAATCGTTATTACCCGTAATGTAAGGGAATAATGGTTTGGTTGTAATTTTATTGCGAACTCGTATCGCCGGTTTGTAATAATTAATAATTTCATTTTATAGAATAAATGTATAATAGAAATTTATATATTTGTATATTTGTAATTATTTTTTATGAAGACCGGTGACTCCCTCAAGACGGTGCCATTTTTGGAAGGCGTTCCAAGTGAAGAGGCAAAGGACCAAGGAGTTGGGTTCCGAATTTGTAATTATCTAGTTAATTTGATTAGCTAGGTGGCCATACTAGGATATTTTCGTTACTTTGTTGCTTGCTTTAATTTCCGCTCATGCCAAAATCGTCACACATGCATTTTATTTTTCCGTTATTGTCAATTCAACGTTATTCAGAATTTACCGACTTATTTCACTTACAGGGAATTATTAACTAAATTGACAAGATCTCCCACATATTTAAAAAATTGAGATTAGCCTTACCAATTAGTAACAGCTATGAATCCCGTGTTCATTAGGGCTACCACGCTCGTGGGTCCTTTTTTACCTCTGGTAAGTAGGGTGATACGATCACAAGCTAAAATTGGATTGGACTCAACGAGATAAGCGTTATCTTGGTACTAGGAGATGGATTTAGTTGAAATTCGTCAACCAAGAGTTCTAAGGTTAGAATTAGTCAAGTAATGACTTAACATTTTTAGATAAAGGTAGCATACGATGACTATTTTTATTTGAAGATGGGTCATGGAATCATTTATATAATTTAGTGAGGGGTCATTATATAAATGCTAAACTTGTTAAAATGTTTTTCAAGTAAATTAACAATGAATGTTTATATATTTCTTTTTGTTGTAGTAACCATATTCGCACAATGTCAACTTCATTAAACAATGCAACCTTGGGTAAAGACTCATGGTTGAGGTCCGTCATGAACAAGTGTGTCCTAAAAGATGACGGTAGTAACTTCGTTGAATGGGAATCAACGATCAAGAGCGCCGCGATATACGATAACGTGCTTCGTTTCTTGGTCGAAGAGCCCCCCACCGAACCCGGGCCAAGATCGTCCGCGGTTGTTCGGGCCAAATATGACCTTTATTTGAAGGTTGCCAATGACGTCAAGAATGTCTTGATTTGGTCAATCTCACCCAAACTCAAACTCCAATTGATATCTCTCGATGCATACGCGATATTCACGAGGATAACATCGATGTTTTCGCAAGCCCCTCAAATTCTCCAATATGAGGCGGCTACGAAATTCTTCGACACTAAGCTTCAAAGGGGCAAAAAATTTGGCCCACATGTGCTCAAAATGGTTGAGCACGCCGACACCTTAGAGCGTCTAGGGTGAAAAATTCCAAAGCAGTTAGTGGTGGGTAAGATCCTTCATTCACTCACACCAAAGTTCACCCAATTTAGGGTGAACTATAACATGAATGGCATGGAAAAGAGTTTCCATGAACTCCATGCACTCCTCACCCAAGCGGAGAGGGACATGGAGGCTAGTGGGAGTGAACCCAAGGACGTTCTTTCAATTAAATTGAAGAACATGAGCCTTGGGGTGAATAACGACAAAGGAAAGGGTATGACTCTTTTCAAGAAAATCGGCAAGGGAAAGGGCAAGGTCTTTTTTAAGCCCAAGCCCAAAGTCAACAAACACGCGGAGGCGAATTGCTATTATTTTAATGGCAAAGCGCATTGGAAAAGCAATTGCTCCAAATACTTGAAAGACAAGAAGGACGGTTGTGTGACAACGTCAGGTAAAATTCTTTCATCACTCTATATGATAGATATTAACTTTGCTAGTTCATCTTCTTGGGTATTTCATACCGGTTGTGGTTCTCACCTTTGTAATCATGTACAGGGGCTGAAGGACGCGCAAGCACTAGCCAAGGGTGACGTGGACCTGTGCATGGGAAATGGAGCTAAGGTAGCCGCAGTTTCCGTGGGCACCTATGTTCTTCTTTTGCCTAATGGTTTAGAGTTGTATTTAAATAATTGCTATTATGTACCAACTCTTACCAAGAACATTATCTCCATTTCCGTGTTAGACATGGAAGGCTTTTCATTTTGTATTAAGAACAATCGTTGTACTTTCTCGTTTAAAGAAATGGTTTATGGCGAGGCTATTTCTATTGGAGGTATTTATGTTCTAGATATTTCAAAAGAGGTCTATCATGTAGAAAACAAGAAGCTCAAAACAGGTGAACCTAATCAATCATACCTTTGGCATTGTCGTTTAGGACACATAAACAAAAGACGCATATATAGACTTGTTTCATCTAAAGTACCCAAACCATTCGATTATGAATCTTATGGTGTATGCTAATCTTGTCTTCTAGGAAAGATGACTCGTGCTCCTTTTACGGGAAAAGGGACACGAACAAGTGAAGTATTAGGGCTTATACATACGGATGTATGCGGTCCAATGACTACCAAGCTAGAGGTGGTTATCACTACTTCATTACTTTTACCGACGACTTGAGTAGATATGGATATGTCTACTTAATGAGGCACAAAAGTGATGCTTTTGAAAAATTCAAAGAATTTCAAAATGAAGTAGAAAACCAATTGAATAAAAAGATTAAAGCCCTACGATCCGATCGTGGTGGTGAATACTTGAACAATATATTTGATTCACACCTAAAAGATTGTGGTATAGTATCACAATGGACTCCTCCTGGGACACCTTAATTAAATGGTGTGTCCGAAAGGAGAAATCGAACTTTATTAGATATGGTTCGATCTATGATGAGTCTGACAGAGCTTCCTGATTATTTTTGGGGTTTTGCTATTTTATCTGCAATATTTTCACTAAATCGAAGCCCGACTAAAGCGGCAAACAAGACTCCATATGAGATATGGACAGGGAAAGTCCCTTATTTGTCGTTTGTGAGAATTTGGGGATGCGAGGCTTTTATTAAGAATAAGTCTGACGATAAACTCGCACCCAAATCTGACAAATGTCTGTTTGTAGGATATCCAAAGGAAACACGTGCTTATTACTTCTACAATAAGCACGAGGACAAAGTGTTTGTGTCTCGTGATGTAGTCTTTTTAGAAAATGATTTTATTTCTAAAAGACAGAGTGGGAGAAAATTTGAACTTGATGAAGTCCAAGAGCCACAAACCGAAAAGGACGACGAGGAAAACGTTCCCTCTTCGTCTGACACGGTCATTATTCCTTCGGAAGCTAGGAGGTCAAGCAGAATTAGTCATCAACCCGATAGATACCTTGGTATTATAGAGGAAGGTGATGACTATAATGTGTTACTTTTTGAAAGCAACGAACCTACTTCCTACAAAGCAACCATTTCTAGTCCCGACTCAAAGCTATGCCTAGGAGCCATGCGATCCGAAATGGATTCTATGTACGACAATCAAGTATGGGACTTGATTGATTTACCTAAGGAGGTAAGGCCTATTCAGTGTAAGTGGATCTATAAGATCAAAAGTGGCATAGATAAACGTAATGATGTTTACAAAGGTAGATTGGTGGCAAAAGGTTTCACCCAAGTTCATGGACTTCACTATGACAAAACCTTCACCCCAGTCGACATGCTTCGATCCATAAGGATTATCTTAGCGGTTTCCGCATTTCATAATTATGAGATTTGGCAAATGGATGTCAAAACCGCCTTCTTGAATGGGATTCTAGAAGAGGAAGTGTAAATGACACAACCTGAAGGTTTTGTGGATCCATCAAACCCTAAGAACGTATGCAAACTTAAGAGATCCATCTATGGTCTTAAACAAGCATCCAGGAGTTGGAATCATCGTTTCGATCATGTAATTAAACAAAGTGGTTTCACTCGAAGTGTCGAGGAACCATGTTTATACATGAAGTTTAGTGGGAGTAAAATAACTTTTCTAGTCTTGTATGTAGATGACATACTACTCATTGGGAATGATATTCCAATGCTCACTTCTGTGAAGGAGTGGCTAGGGATTCATTTCCAAATGAAAGACTTAGGAAATGCCCAACGCATCTTAGGTATCCAGATCTATAGGGATAGATCTAAAAGGATACTAGCATTAAGTCAAGAAACTTATATTGTTAAAATTCTTGATCGGTTCATTATAAAAGACTCTATGAGAGGCTTTCTTCCTATGGGAAGTGGGATCACTTTGAGCAAGTCAGAGTGCCATACCAAACCCGAGGAGATTGAACGCATGAAATTGATCCCTTACGCATCTGCTGTTGGATCAATCATGTATGCTATGATGTGCACTCGTCTCGATGTTGCATATGCTTTAAGCATGACAAGTCGTTACCAAGCAAATCCAGGTGAGAGTCACTGGATAGCCGTAAAGAACATCCTTAATTACTTGAGAAGGACCAAGGATTCGTTCTTAGTGTTTTGAGGCGAGACTGATTTACGTGTAAAAGGTTACACAGATGCCAGTTTCCAAACAGATAGGGATGATATGAAATCCTAATCCGGCTATGTTAATATGATGAATGGAGGAGCTGTTTGCTGGAAGAGTTTCAAGCAAATCCTTACAGCGGATTCTACAACAGAAGTAGAGTACCTTGCAGTGTCTGAAGCTGCAAAGGAAGCTGTGTGGATTCGACAATTTTTGGAAGGACTAGCAGCAGTCCCTACTGCCAAAGATCCTATCACGGTTTATTGTGATAACAGTGGGGCTATTTTTCTAGCAAAAGAGCCCAAGTCTAGTAATAAGTCTAGACATGTACTTAGGAAATATCATGTAATTAGAGATTACGTGGACATAAATGAAATTGACATTTGTAAGGTTGGGATAGATGACAACATTGCTGATCCTTTAACCAAGCCTTTATCAAAGGATAAGCATGATGTTCATGTCGTCACAATGGGATTGAGACGTGTACCAGAATTCCTTTAGATTATGTAATATGTAATAATTGAATCTTGTATTAATTATTTCATATATGAAAATTGCATTCATTGTTCGAGTTTTATTATAAACTCTTTTATTTAGTTTAACTAAATTTAATACTTTGTTTATCCGAATAGATTGTAAGACAATGTTGAACCCTATTCAAGTGAATAGGACGAACTTAGTATTTTGTCCCTAGTCACTCAATGAGGTGACGTCTCTAAGTGACTAGATTGTAAGTCGATCGATGGTTAGTTCAGCACCATGGGGTCATGGAGATGACTGGTCGTTTACATACACAGACTGTATGACACTCTGTCGGACAGTGACCTTTATAGAGACCCTTAAATCAATTAAATGATGCCTGGTCGTGGCAGGGTCTTCTATCTTATTCCTAAGAGTCAATTCTTTTGACTGGCGACCGTCTATCTGAGTCGGTGCAGTTTCCGATTGGTTTTGGTTGATGTTCTAGGTCGTGCCGTAAAAGGCGGCCGATAGACATCTTCTGGATCATGGTGATCTGCATTATAGAGAGTAGATGAATCAACAGGAATTGTCCACCCACGTTGAATACAAACATCTTTAGGCCACTCGAGGAGTAGTTACTGTAAATGCGTAGCCACGCACGGAAAGAGATCTATAGTAGATTTTTCGGTCAGACGATTACTCTCCCTATCGAAAAAACCACTCTAGATATAATCAATCGCAAGTGTGACCTGAAAGACACCTTGCGTTGAGTGGGAGATGTGATAAAGAGACAAGAGAATTGGTGACGCACACTTGTGTCAGATTGTTGGAGTAGGTGTCCTCCACAATAGTGCGCCACATAATAAATCTCATTAAGGAATATAATTGGGATATTTATTGACTATATATATATATATGATTAGTCAGTTGATTAACGTAAATCAATAACGGTTGGCTGACTAGAGTTTGACGTTATTGTCGTATGACGGCGGTGATCAACTGATCCCTTTCGGTCACACCTATAGGATGAAATCAAAATAGTAACTAATTATCTGTATATGATACAGTTGATTAGTCCATTACATATATTTGATATGTACGAGAGTTAATCATTAGAAAATGAGTTAGGAACTCAAATTCGATTAAGTTTATTTTCAATTATGTAATAATTGACTAATAAATTTATATCTTATTTTAATATGATTAAATAAGATCTAACTTAGTAATTAATCGTTAAATTACTAAATTAGTTGAGGTTTTGAGATAGAGGTAATTAGTTAATTATATTTACAAGGAGTTGTAAAATAAATTAACTAAGCATTGTAGGACCCATTATATATTGATATAATGGTAAAATATCACTTAAATGTTAAGTTCATATTTTTTATTAATTTGTGTCATATAATTGTTATATGATCAAATTAACACTTAATTATATTAGTTAATTAAACATATGATTAATAAGTATTTGTGGGACAAATATCAAAAATCAAAATGGACCAAAATGAGCCTAAAGTGGCCGGTCATGGTAGTAGTAGTAGTAATGAAAATTGTTCTTGTTTATGCAAACAAGCAACCTTATGATAATGACATATCATGCATTCCAAAATCATTACATACACTACCATACTCTACTACATTGCATGTGAATAAAATAACAAAAATAAGGGGCCATATGGACTAGGAGGTCCGGCCATTGTGCTTATAAAATGGACAATAGTTGTTCATTTTTCATCACTTCATTTTGTGCTTAATTCACACTTCTCTCTAAAACTCATCCTCTCACTAAAACTCTCATAATACTAATATTTACTAAGTATTACTAGTGTAGTAATATAGACTAATATTTTAGTATTTTATCTATCTTATTATCTAGTTAATAATAAGATTAGATTATTTGGTTTCATCTTGGTGCAACTTGAAGGAGGTCTTCTAATTTGGAGATTGTTCTTGGATCATCCTTGTTTATAGCTCAAGATCAATAAGAAGGAGTTCTTATTGTGCCCATTTAATTTCCTTTTCAATGTAAGGAAATTTCTTCTTTTAAATATTGTCTTTATATTTCCATGCATGTTACATAGATCATAAAATACTAAATTAACAAGTAATTTAGTAACTAATTAGAGGAGTCTAATTAAGGTCTATGGACTTTCAAAAAGTACTTGCACAATTTATTGTTAGTAGAACCAAAAATAATATCGTCTACATAAATTTGAGCAACAAGTAAATCAGAACCCTCGAATTTTAGAAATAGGGTTTTGTCGACATATCCTCTTTTAAAATTGTCTTGTAATAGGAATTTAGACAATCTGTCGTACCATGCCCCAGGCGCTTGTTTCAAACCATATAAAGCTTTATCGAGTTTAAAAACATGGTTTTGAAATTTCCTATTCAAAAATCCGGGAGGTTGTTCAACAAAAACCTCTTCTTCTAAATAACCATTAAGAAAAGCAGTCTTAACGTCCATTTGGTATAGTATCATTCCTTTATGAGCTGCGAAGGCGATAAGCAGGCGAATAGCTTCAAGTCTTGCTACAGGTGCAAAGGTCTCGTCATAATCAATCCCTTCTTGTTGATTATATCCTTGAATGATCAATCGAGCCTTATTACGAACTATAACTCCTGAGTCATCCAATTTATTTCTGAATACCCATCGAGTACCCATCACAGTTCGTTTTGAAGGTTGTGGCACAAGATGCCAGACTTTATTACGTTGAAACTGTTGAAGCTCCTCTTGCATTGGTACAATCCAATCGGATTCTGCAAGTGCTTCTTTGACGTTGGTAGGCTCTATGGTACACAGAATAGAATAGAATGAACAAAAGTTATTTAATGTTCGTTTTGTTTGAACACCCTTATTCAAACTTCCTAGGATACTATCCATAGGATGAGAACTCTTATATTTCCATTTCTTAGAGTTCCTAGGCTCATCATCATCTAATGAACTCTCACTTTCCTCAAATGATTCAGAGTCAAGATTAGTTCCCTCTGAGTTGGACTCCGGAGTTATAGCTGAAGTTGGTACAACTTCAGTTATAAAATCTTGATCTGGATCCAAAGTTATAGCTTCATCAGTTATAACTTCGGTTTCCTTTTCCTTGTTTTGAGAAGACACATTCGTATCATCAACAATTATCGCAGTTCTCTTTTCAAGATCATTTGCAGATTTACCAAGTTCATCATTGATTCCTTCAATAACTTTTTCATTGATTTCTGGTAAATCTTCCCTTGAAAGACGAAAGTCGGGATCATTCATGTCTTCTTGTTCATTCTGTTCAACTTGCTCAGGCACATTATCTTCATCAAATACATTATGAACACTTTCTTCTATGCACAAAGTTCTTTTGTTAAATACTTTAAAAGCTTTACTATGATTAGAGTAACCAACAAACACAGCTTCGTCACTTCGTGGATCAAATTTGCTTAAATTACTTTTTCCATTATTATGTACAAAACCTTTACTACCGAAGCAACGGAGATGAGCTATATTGGGTTTTCTCCCTCTTAAAAGTTCATATGGAGTCTTTTTGAGAATTGGTCTAATCATAGCTCTATTGTGCACATAACATGCAGTGCTAATGGCTTCGGTCCAAAAGTTCTTAGGAAGGCCACTACACAAAAGCATAGTGCGGGCCATGTCCTCTAGTGTTCTATTCATACGTTCCATAACATCGTTTTGTTGTGGGGTTCGTGGTGCAGAAACGTTATGTCCTACACCATTCTCCCTACAATATTCTATAAAAGGTTGATTATCAAATTCGGTGCCATGATCCGTACGAATAGAAACTAACTTTTTATCATACTTGTTTTGGGCAAGCTTCATTAGTACCACAAACTCATCGAAAGTTTCATCTTTAGTAAATAGAAAGATAGGCCATACATACCTTGAGTAGTCGTCGATTAGGACAAATACGTACCTTGATCCACCGCGGCTTCTGACTTGCATAGGTCCACACAAATCCATGTGTACCAACTCAAGTGGACGCTCTGTACTTACTACTCATTTTGGTTTGAATGAAGATCTAACTTGTTTACATCGAGCACATGAGTCACACATCTTTTCTTCTTTGAATTTGATTAAGGGTAAACCCTCAACTAAATCCCACAATTTGAGTTTCTTTAAAATTGTTGGACTGATGTGTGCAAACCTCTTGCGCCACAAGCATGAATCATCCACAGTAACTTTCATGCACGTAAAGGAACTTGTAGTGATTTTGTTTAAATCAATCATATACACGTTTCTTTTACGTAGACCTTCTAGAATAACATTACTAGTACCTTCAATTATGATACGACAAACATTTGAATGAAAAACTACTTTATTGCCTTTGTCTCATAATTGAGAGATACTTAGCAAGTTATGTTTAAGACCATCTACCAGATAAACATTATTAATAGCATGTGAAGAAGATATACCAATCTTACCTACACCAATTATCTTGCCCTTCTTGCTGTCTCCAAAAGTGACCTTGCCACCGTTGAAGGGCTCTAGTGAAAGAAAAAGATTCTTTTTTCCGGTCATATGTCTCGAACAACCACTGTCGAGATACCATAGGTTGTTTTCTTTCACTATTATCTGCAAAGAAATTAAATACGGCTTTTAGGTACCTACGCTAAGTTGGGTCCTTTGTGGTTAGTGACGCTATATATTTGGTCCTTCCTAACCCATACCTGGTTTACAAATCTTTTGGTCTTAACATAGGGTTATCTAGGTTTATTATAGTATTTTCTATTGTTGTGACGCACACTAGGTTTAAATGACTGCTTCTGATTCACATTTGCTTTAGATTTTGAAGGTATAGATGTGTAATCGAAAGCTATGTCATAAAACCATCTGAACTCATTATTTCAAAATTATTCACGTTGAGGTTCAGGTTCAGACTCATCAATACTAGACACGTCATGTTCTTTAACAAAATTAGTTTGCGTTTTGTTGTTGTTGACATATTTAACGCAATTCTCTTTAACATGATCATTGTGACCACAATAATTGCAAATCAGATATTCTGAAAGATTGACATACTTCCTTCTTCTGAAATCACGGTCAGAAGGAGTGGATTTGCATTTATCATGGTCTCTACGACTATAACATTCATGTCCTAGACCCATCTTCATGTTATTGTTAGACTGTTCGGTAAGGAAGTGTTAGACTTTCTGACTTCCTTCCCATTTATCATGAACTTTTCGTGTATGTAGCAGCAATTCCTTCAAAGACTGAATTTCTTTTTCACATAACGAATGGTCTACATTCGAGTCTTTGGCGGGATTGTTCTTTTTAAAGTTTTCACGAAAATCATTAAAGCGTTTGTTCAAGATAAATTAGCCTCTAAATCTTTCAATGGCTCATTATGTTGACTTTTGGCTTGGGATAATTTAGCCTCTAAATCTTTCAATGGCTGAGAAAGAAAAGAGTTTTCTTTATTGTGATCAATGATAGCGACTTCCTTTGCCTCAACTTCAGATTTTAAAAGCTCATTGACTTTCTTCAATTCTAAAGTTATAGCTTCATTAGCTATAACTTTGGTTTGAAAATGTTTAATGCTGAGCTTTAACTCTGTAATTATAGCTTCATTAGCTATAACTTTAGACTCAAGAGCTTCTTTCTCAAAATTTGTCATGTCTGAAGTTGTAGCTGGAGTTGCCATAACTTTAGATTTGAGCTTTTTAGCTTTGGCCTTTAGAGGTTGGTTTTCCTCAGCAATGTCAAGAATTTGTTCCTTAAGATCTTTTAATTCAAGACTCTGCTCATGACAATGATCTAAAGTTTCTTCAAAATAGTTAATTAAAGACTTCTTAGACAATTTCTTAACTTGCTTTTTAAGTTCAATATGACTAACCTCTTCATCATCTTCTGAATCTGGTTCTGAATCTGAGTTGCCGACAAGGCACATCTCAGATTCGCTCTCGTTGTCACTGTCAGAAATTAGGTCAAGACTGACGTTGATCAGACACAGGTTGGCGACTTCTTCTTCCTCTGACTCATCGTCTTATGTGTCGAGATCTCCCCAGCAATAAGCCATCATGACTTGCTTGAATTCTTTCTTGGTTTTGTCTCGTTGATTTTTGTCTTTGATTTTCTTCCATGTAGGGCAATCCTTAATCATATGATCATTGTCCCCACATTTGAAGCAACCACGACTTAAGAGAGACCCTTATGACTCGATTGGCTTCTTATAAGATTTTTTAGTGTTATTGTTAAACGATTTTCCTTGTGGTTTATTAAAGAATTTTTTCTTAAAACGTATAGCAAATAACAATGTTTCATCTTCAAGATCCCAATATTGTTTTTCACTAGACTCGGCTTGTAGAGCCACTTTCTTACTATTACTATCGTTTGCCTCATCCTCATCAAGAGTAATCTCGTGAGCCATTAGGGTTCCGAGTAGCTCTTGATAAGATAGGTTAGATAGATCTTTGCATTCCTCAATTACTGTCACCTTAGGTCACCATCGTCTAGATAGACTTCTAATGATCTTTCTAGCAATTTCCTCGGAGTCAAAAGTTTTCCAAGATTTTTCAATTCATTAATGATACTAGAGAAGCGAGTGGACATGCTATCAAACGATTCATTTTGCTCCATAGAGAACAATTCGTATTTTCGCATTAACAATGCAATACGTTGCTTTTTGACAACAGTTGTCCCCTCATAGGCTAACTTTGGACCATCCCATATTTCCTTGGCAGTAGAGCTAGATGAGAAACGGTCAAACTCAGTAGAAATCATGCCGTTTTGCAATAAGCTGATAACTTCTGAATTTTTCTTAGCTTTCTTATAATCTGGCTCAACATAGTCATCTTCTTTCTTTTCGGTGGAAGTGCCAGTAACAAATCCAAGCATGATCTTATTAGGACCATTCTTAATGATTACCCAACACTCCCAGTCGTTACCCTTTATGTAATGGGTTATCATATTTTTCCATAAACTGTAGTTCTTCCCATTGAATACGGGCCACTTCAGGTGTTTCGAATCCATTAAAATAAAATTAAATTCAGCGAAAAATAAATAAACAAAAAGATAATAAACGGATCAGACTCCTTGCTGTAAGGCAATAAAGAGCACGAGGCTCTGATACCAATTGTAGAGTCTATTGATCGAATACGAAAGAGGGGGGGGGGGGTGAATTGAGTATTAAAAACTAGCCCCACTTTTTCGATTAATAAGATATGTAATTAATTATTTGATC
The DNA here is from genome assembly GCA_022085475.1 of Heliosperma pusillum. Classification (NCBI taxonomy): domain Eukaryota; kingdom Viridiplantae; phylum Streptophyta; class Magnoliopsida; order Caryophyllales; family Caryophyllaceae; genus Heliosperma; species Heliosperma pusillum. The sequence continues at coordinate 1,464 of JAIUZE010024700.1, read as the reverse complement.
TTATAGATTAAAATCAACTAATTAATTAATCAAAGTAAGTACTAGTAACGAAATAACGAAAAGTAAAGAGAGGCACACGTGATTTTTGAAGTGGTTCAGTTTCACAAGTCGAAACCTACGTCCACTGTTCTCGATTAATAATCTTTAGTACCTTTCTCCGGATGACAAATTATGTAACACCCGGAAATGTACCCTATTTTTCTAGTAGAAATATTTTACGAATACTTTTCAGTAATTTTAAGTTTTAAATTATAATTTTAAGTTCCGAGTCGAATTTAGAATTTCCGAGTTCGTATTTGGAATTTCTGCGAGATTTCATGAAAATCCCGTCTTAAGTCTAGTTTGACTTTTCTTGACTTTGGTAATCGCCTTTGACTTTTTCTCTACACATCTCACACAACTCCCTCCTTAACCTAAAATCTCATTAAACACAAAATCAAACCTAGTTTTCTTCTTCCTTAAGAAATCAATTTCCCTCTTTGATTTCGATTTCATAATTCGCATAACTTCTTCGTTGCTCGATAGAATTTACGTAAGTTTATCTTATTCTTACTCCCGTACCTTCCTCTATCCGCGTAGATGTTAAAATCATCGTCTTTCTCGCTTTTCAAACTTTCCGTCTTTCTCAAGATGAACTTTATTCATCTTTTTACGATCTAATTGTAGGTGGCGACCTCCAAGATCCCGACAAAGACTATTTCCTTATAGAAGAGGAGCTTGACGATCATTAGAGACGCCAAAGGTAACGGTGAAGGGTTACTCGGTATTACTTACGTGTTTTACATGTTTATATGCTAGAAAATCGTATTAGAATACGATTAGGAAGATTAGAAACCATGCTATGATTAGTAAATGATGTTATATGATGAATATGGATGATATATATTGATTGTTGATGATTATTTGAAGTATATATGAGAATTGAAATGATTTGGAAAGGAATTGGTTAAGGGTAAGAGGCTCTCGGGTGAACTGGGGTTCCCTGCCGGTCGACCGGCCGCCGGTCTGCCAACCGGCTGGGAACACTCCAGTAACTCATTTGGAAAATTGGATTTTTGTATAAGAGGTGCTCCAGGCCGGCCAACCGGCCACCGGTCCACCCACCGGCCTGGAACACATCAGTATTGAAGTTTTGATTTTAGTGTGATGTTCTGCGCCGGTCGACCGGCCGCCGGTCTACTGACCGGCCCAGACCCCTTTTCTCTGTTTTTGGGATTTTGCCTGTGTTCTGAGCCGGCCAACCGGCCACCGGTCATTTGCCCGACCTGCAACACGGCTGTGTTATTTTCTTTTGACTTCTAAAACTCGTGATTTATAATAGTTCGCATGATCGGTTTATCGTATAATTTTACGTAATGTGTTATAATATTCATGTTTTGGATATATGATATCTCTTTCGCATGTATCACATGTTTTGTGACGGTTTTCGATATGTTCCCACTTTGAGTCGGTTTTTACAAATGA
>JAIUZE010024699.1:0-10814 GCA_022085475.1 Heliosperma pusillum | reverse complement strand
GACTAGGCTAATAACAAATTAATGTAATTAGGGAAGTAGGGGTCGATCCTCAAGGAGATGGTGTTTCCTATAGAATGTGAGATGTCTCGCAATTGGGTTTTATCTAACGAGTTTCTGGGTTTTGGGATTATGATGTCTAAACTAACAAAAAGCATAAATGAAAACAAAATGAAAGCAATTGAAGATGAAAGCAATAAAGCAAATGATGAATTAACAACAATGAAAAGCATCGAGGGAAGTAGGTTCTTACATGTAGATTGACATATTGATGAAATTGGATATGTAACATGCAAATAATTCATTGTGAGTTCGTAAGAATGATGTATTCATTACAATCATAGATCAGATGGTCTAGCAGGCTTTTAGGCAATTTACTAGGTCTTAATCTACCATGTCATGCTTTGTCTATTCAATTCTCTTATCTCTACCTTGGAAAAGAATTCCTTCTAGTCGATGATTTTGATCAGAAATCGTCAACTATCGTTATAGTCCAAACATGCATAGACACAATGTTTTAAAAGCACAATTTCTTTTATCCAATTATCATCTTTTAATCAGTCTAACATGGCTACCCTACACCCTAAAAAGGTGACTACTCACTCATGGTGATGGTTGAATCTAAGATGATATCAACAATGAAAACTAGGATAGACATGTTTTAAGACTCATTATATGGCAATAATAACGACGCTAAAATGACAATCTAATGAAACGAAATGACAATTATAACGATACTAAAATGAATCTAAGATAACATGGAAGGAAAATAACAATCAAAATAGAGAACATAAAGACATTAAACAAAGGATAAAATAGAAATACCTAGGTGACGATCAACAACGAAAGTGATAACAATAATAGAAATCCCTTGCATATAATAATCGTTCCTTGAATTACAACACTTGAACCCAACAAAGTAGATTACAAAGATTGAAATTCTTATTGATCTAAACTAAGGTTTTGATGTAGAAAGGACAGAAATAAACTAAGAAATAAAGATGAAAAGAAGAAAATGTTCTAGACAAGAGAAGAGAGGCTAGGCTCTCATCTCTTAATCTAGGTTTCTAATCTAAAGAGAAGTGTAAGAAGAGAAGAGAAGTGAAGTATGAAGAGATGTAAGTTGTGAAGAGTGGCTGGAGCATCCTTTATATAACATTAGGGTTTCGTAGGGAAGGGGTCGAGCATTGAACATATAGGACAAAAAGAGGAAGTTGAAGCAATAATTTGCTCGAAGCAGCAGGGATACCCGATCGGGTACACCCTTACCCGATCGGGTAAGTTGTCATCTGGGTCCTTTGACTCTCGTTTCATCTCCCCTTGAATATGACTTAACTTCCATCATCCCCCTTGACCTCTTGAGTCGGGTTTATTGATAGGGTTTGATGTAAAACGATGAATTCTTCGCCTAACTGATCGGTCTTCTGACAACTGCGACATCGTCTTTACTTCTTCTTTCTTTTGAATTAGTGAACCTTCTTGAAATGCCTTCGACATGGTCAAGCTTGCTTCTCAAATCGTCGGGTTCTAGGCAAATGCTCGGGAATATAGAAAAAGGGCGTAGAAACGTCACTTTCCATACAAAACAGGTTAGAACATAGGAATTCGCCTAGAAGACGATATTAGCTCATAAAACGGCTTAACAAAGCACAAATGACATACAAAACCGAGCTAAAATGGGGATTAAAATCATACAAATATTCACTTATCACCTCCAAGACCCCGACAAAGACTACTTCTTGATAGAAGAGGACATCGACGCGGATTTAAGACGCGAAAAGGTAACGGTGAAGGGTTACACGATATCATTTACGTGTTTTAATGTGTTTTCTATGTTAGAAATCGTATTTTGAATAAGGTTAGTAATCATAGGAATTGTGTTGTTGATGATGGTTGTTGTTAGTTGATAATTGGTATGAGAATTGATGGTTTGTGATGATAAATGATGATTGTTGTATGTTGATGACAAGTCGGAGAATAAAGGATCGCGTGCCTGAGACCAGGACGCTGGCAGCGTCCATGGCCGCTGGCAGCGTCGTGTGAACGCTGGCAGCGTTCCCTGGCGCTGGCAGCGTTTCTTGCTGCCGGTTTTTCCCTTGGTTGAGTTTCATTGACCCTTTGAATTCTAGTCCCGCCTTGACTTTCCTTGACCCTTTGGACTTGGTCTTCTTGCATTGATGATTTGTTTGTAGCCCACTCCAATTGTCGGGTTTGGGTCTCGGGTCTCGGGTTTGACTTTGACTTTTGTTGACTTCCGGGTTTGACTCTAAAAGTTGACTTTAAATATTAATGTTTCGAATATATGATAATTCCTTCGCTTGTATCCCATGTTTTGTGACGGTTTTTGATATGTCCCACTTTGAGTCGGTTTTACAAATGTTACGGTTTGAGCACTAATTTTCTATGTGCTTTGTACTCTTATTCCCTTGGCTACCTCCACGTTCGTAAGGATGGAATATCGGAATGGGGAGTGTATCCTTACTACTTAATTGCATGTGTTAGTAGGCATATGACGACGTTGTTGGAAGGCGAACGCTTTGCGTTGATCGACCCGGCCGTTAAATGTTGTATACTTGCGAGGTGGTGTCATTGCATGTAGCGTACTAACTTGACTTTTGACTATATATCTCTTTCCGCCTCTTTTGTGTGGTTTAGCCGAATTTGGGGTACTCGACATCTTTTTATGATCCAGTCTTGGATGTGGAACATCTTACCACATGTCGAATCAGGAAATGTCTTATCCCGAGAGTCTGGCCAGGTTTAGACTAGGACCGTATTATTATCGTCGTCCTACCGAGAGGATTAGAGTGTTGTGTGTACGAAATGTCTTATCGTGCACGATTCCGGGAAACGTCTTATCCCGTGAACTTGTTTGTCTAGGTCATGACTATACGAAACGTCTTATCGTATACGGTTCCGGGAAATGTCTTATCCCGTGGGCTTCCATTGGCTTGTCTTGCTATTGTACACGATTCTAGTGCGTTCCATTAACCGTGAGAGATCATGTTGTCATATTCGTATGATTTGATGGTTGTTTGCAAGTTAAATTATACGTGAACATTGAGTTGGACTCTTGCATGAAATAGATGATTGACGTGGTTTATATGTCGAGTCTCTATCTTATCAAGTATATGCCGCTAACGGTGAGATGTAAGCCCTAGTGAGTATATAATTGCCTAAGGGTGTCTTCCCCGAGTCTATCTATAATATGATGGTTACCGATTTGTACTTCATGTATCGATATTCTTATATATTGAATTGCCTATTTATCCTTCTCGTATTTCACATGTATATCTATATATGCATGCTTCTACTTTTGTATTTCCGTTTATGTACGTTTAATGTGATATGGCTGGGAGGACCCGGAGTTACTCCCCACTGATTGTGGCGTTCATGTTTTTCATGGATGAACAGGTTGCTTGATTGGATGGCTTTTTGCTTGTGGTATTTTGGGTTCGGGTGTGAGCTAGCGGGCGTTGGCCTGGATGAATCACCTCTAGACGTTGTTTAGCTAGTTTTCTAATAACTTTGATATTGGATAACATTTTGAGAGACTTCGTCTCTTTGTAGTATATTCTATTTTAGTTTGTAACTATTGACATTCTTCGTATTTTCTAATTGCATGTAAAAACATTTTAAAAATACCGTATCCTCCACTATATTAATCACATGCTTGTATGTTTTATTTCCGCATTCGTGAGGGTTGTCACAGTTGGTATCAGAGCTTTATCGCTCCCGACGCACACACGTGAACCCTAAACTTAAACTACTTGACCTTGAAATAATAATTGAGAGATGGGTAGAAGTTAAGGACTTTACTTGGTAGTCTACTTGTTTATGCTAAGTGTTAGGATTAACTTGTTTTGTTTCTATTTCTTATGAAGATGGTTAGACCTCGAGTAGTAGAGAACGTTATGCTAGAAGCTCTTACACAAGTGTTGAAGAATCAACAAGATGCGGCTATTGCTCAAGCCAACCAAGTTTCCCCTCGTAGAGAAGATAACCACCAAGGAGGCTACGCTTGGGTGGGAAGCCAAATAGCTAGGAGTAAGATTATACCTTACGGTGGAGAGCCAGACCCTGCCGAGTTATCAGAATGGTTCCGAGAAATGGAGAAGCAATTTGATTTATACCAAGTCCGTGAAGAGGACAAGGTAAGGATTGCAAAGCACTTCCTTGTAAGGGAAGCCGATAATTGTTGGGCGATTACAAATCCCACCGCTACTCTTGAAGCCGACTTCAATTGGGAATGCTTCAAGGCTCTTGTAGAAGGCCGATTTTATCCTAAGGAGCTCAAGCAACAAAGGCTCAAGGAATTTATTGACTTCAAGCAGGGTGACTTGTCGGCACAAGACTTCACCACCAAATTTAACAAGCTTGCTCATTTTGCTCCAAGGCTCATCAAGGATGATGAGGACCGAGCTTTTCACTACCGTAATAAGCTTAGTGCCTTGCTTCAAAGTAAGGTAAGGAGGAGCTCTACTTCTTTCGGGCAGTTGTATGATGATGCCCTTTGGGCCGAGAACTCCATGAAGGCCGTTAGAGATGAAGCGAAGATGAAGAATCCCTCTCCTTCCTACTCTTTCAATCCAAGGTCAAACTTCCATGACAAAATATCTTTCACTCCCTCTTCTTCTAATGCCTATGCTAACAAGAGGCGTTTCAATGCTCCCTCAAACTCTAATGCAAGATCACTTAATCCTTATCACCCTCAAGCTAACTCAAATGCGGCTCCTAGGCCCAATGCTCCCCCTCAAACTCAAGCTCAAGGACGAATTTGTGACGGTTGTAGGAGACCCGTTCATCCCGGAGTTGGATGCTATGATAGGCCCCTGTTTTGCTTTTTCTGCAAGAAGCCGGGTCACCGCTTTCGTGAATGCCCCGACCGTCAGACTCCTGCACCCGGTACCAAAGCTAAGGGATCTATCTTTGTACTCAGCCGAGCCGAAGCTAATGCTCACCCGGAGATCGTGACTGGTAGGTTCACTTCCTTAGATCAATCTCGTTTTCCTTTTCCGCCTTCATCTTTTACATCAGATCGTAGTCTTTGTATGATGCCTCCTAGCATTCATGGTATCATGTTCGTCTTCCATAATCTCTTGTGAGATAGTTTTCTCTTTAGCTAATGTAAGGAGTTAGTAGGTGAGTTTTGATGATGCACCAAATATGGTACCTACCCACCCTATGGAGCTAGATTTATGTTTAATTGACTATAAGGAATTAAGAATAAGCTTAGGTTGAACCTCTCTTGGTGATTTTAGACTTTGAATCTTGATATTGTAATAACACCTTGAGGATCGAATAGAACGTAATGATAGTTTGTTGTTGTTAAGGATTATAGTGGTTGCTTTAAAGATTACTTAAGAATTTATTGTCTTTATATGTTGGACCCTAACAAGAATGTTTACTTTATGGAATTTGGACTTGGTGACCAATCTCGAAGAATATTTTCATAAGCAAAGACCGATACATTTTGAGTTTTGATGGGCTAGATGATTTGATTAATTGACGTATCGCCATGTGTTTGGCAATATGTATGATTTGGAATTTGTACTCATTCTTTGCTTGAGGCTTTGAGATTTGACTTTTGAGGAAGAAAAAGTCCATTGTAAATTTAGGATAATGAGTTTGAAGTAAATTGGATCAAAGGATTTCATTGTAAGTCTACTTTACCTTGTGGTTGTTAGCGATCATGTTTCCCCTAGATAAATATTTGGTTGGTGGTTTCTGGTAAGACTTTTGATGAAACTAAGAAGATTAGAGTACGTAATGAATCTATCATGTGGATTGTTAATTGTGGAGTCTATCGCGCCGATGGACTTTATGTGGGAAAATATCTGTATACTCCCTTTAAATCATACAGGATTATAATGAAATTATGATTATATGATTAATAGTCATAAACGAAAATGCATAAAAACAAGAGATTAGAAATAACCTTTAGTCCTTGCTTAAAGGCCTAAGAACAATATGAAAATGATGATATCTCCTAATCGTAGCACCCAAGATTGAATGAGAAATGCCCTTGAATTTGCTAGAATGTTTTTGTGAAAAGTTACTGTTAGTTTTTAATTTTGTGTTGTGTGAATGATGGAGGCACAAGTGCATCAATTAAGGTTAGGAAAAAATTTTCTCCCTTCTCCTTTTGTTTCTCACGGCACCCCTTAGGGTTTTTGGGGAGATATTTTCTCCTCTAATTAACCACTAATGGACCGAAAATTTCAGAGTGAATCTGGACTTTATTTCGGTTAAATTCGCTTTAATATATAATGTGTATTATTATTATAAATGTCATTTGTGTTGTCATGTATTAATATGTCCATACAACATTTGGTAGTCGATACATTAATACCGGTCTGACAACATCTAATATGACAATCGTATAATATATACGTTAATTATAATTATCCGTATAATTATAATTTGCTAATTCAATATAAAATTTTATATTCAATTTACGAATTAACATTTTAATTCGCATAAGCTTACATTATATATATGCTGATTAAATACAACAGTTTATATTTAATTACAAATTACTTTTAATTCGTCTCAGCTTATATTATTTAATCGTTATTAAATAATCGTCTCATCATCACATTGACTAACCTTTTAGTCAAATACACTGACTAACCTTATAATAGGGCATCAATATGATTATTTTCTCAAATAATCACATCTCTCAAACACATCCTTTAGGTGTGACTTTTAGGGACCAGTTGATCACCGCCATCTGTATGACAATAACGTCAAACTTATCTAGCAAGCCAACCGTTATTGATAAACGTTAATCAACTGATTATTATACAAAGTATACCTTGTGAACCTACAGAGATTTATTTATGTTATTGCACTAACTGTGGGGGACACTAGCTCCAACAATCTCCCACTTGTCCCTACAACTGTATGTGCGATAACCGATTCTCATATCCATAATAAATTTCTCCCACTCAATGTAAACCAATTTGCAAAGTCCGTATTCACAAAGGTCGTAGTTTACAAGTGATCAGTATCAAGAGTGGTTTCTCCGACTAGAGAGTAACTTAACTGATAAACGAATCTTTATTCGAGCATGGCCATGCATTTCAGTTACAACTCCTCGAGTGGAAATGAAAAAACATAACCTGATAAAGGTTGGATTATTTTCTTCAACTCAAAATCTTTGCAGATACAAGCGCAGTAGAAATGACCCAGTAAAATCTACTTAGCCTCTGTTACGGTCGACCACGAGGAAAGAACAAAGCAACCAAAAAACTGCCTTAATCTCAAGAGACAGTCGATAGTCAAAAGAATCGACTCTAGGAACACCTATGGACGTTCCTATCCACGACCTGGCACCTAATGTTCTGAAACATTTAGGACTCCATAACGTTGTCACAAATTGTCCTGCGAGGTATCATTATAACTCGCATTGTGATCGATCAGTCAACTGTTTGACTTATGGCTCGTTGAACCCACCATCAATCGACTTCACAAATAATTGCCAGAGTTATCAGCTCATGTAGGCGATTACGGACCAAAAAAAATATAATGTAATTCAGTTCACTTTGTGGTGTTCAATGTTGTCAGTACAACCCACATGAAAAACAAAATATAAAACAAAACGATGATTTCATAGATAGTTTTATGAAAAAGATACAGGTGTCTAATCCAAATAAAACAACTAATACAACTCAGGAACAAGTTTGATTCCCATGGAAATAACGTGCCCTTCATGCTTATCATATCTCAATGGTTTAGTGAGAGGATCTGCGACGTTATCATCCGTAGCAATCTTGTCTATTACTATCTCCCTTTGCTCCACGTAATCTCGAATCATGTGAGCCTTTCGTTGTACATGCCTAGATTTGTTGCTAGACTTAGGCTCATTAGCTTGGAAGATGGCACCACTATTATCACAATAGATGGTGATCGGGTCATCCGAACTAGGAACTACAGTTAGTCCCTGTAAGAATTGACGCATCCATATAGCTTCTTTCGCAACCTCTGAAGCAGCATAGTACTCGGACTCAGTCGTAGAATCTGCTATAACACTTTGTTTGGAGCTTTTCCAGCTGACCGCAGTGCCATTAAGAGTAAAAACGAATCCAGACTGAGATTTCGAGTCATCTCGATCCGTTTGGAAGCTAGCATCTGCGTAACCGATTGCGCATAGCTCAGTGTCCCTCCATAATTCAATACCCAATCCTTAGTCCTCCGTAGGTACTTAAGGATATTCTTAACAGCCATCCAGTGTGTTTCACCTGGATTGCCTTGGTACCGACTCGTCATACTCAATGCATATGCCACGTCTGGACGTGTGCATATCATGGCATACATGATCGATCCTATAGCTGATGCATAAGGAACCCAACTCATGCGCTCGACCTCTTCCGATGTCTTTGGTGCCTGAGCTTTACTCAACTGCATCCCAGAAATCATTGGAAGGTTCCCCTTCTTGGAATTGGTCATGCTGAACCTCTCAAGAATCTTATCTATATAAGACTCCTGACTGAGGGATAACATCCGTCGTGATCTATCTCTGTAGATACGGATCCCCAAAATTCTTTGTGCCTTGCCCAGATCTTTCATCTGGAAATGGTTCTTTAACCAAACTTTTACCGAAGTTAAGAGAGGTATGTCATTCCCAATCAAGAGTATGTCATCGACATACAATAGTAGGAAGACAATCTTGCTCCCACTCGACTTGATATATAAGCATGGTTCCTCGACCGATCGAGTAAATCCATTCTCTTTTATCACCTGGTCGAAACGATGATTCCAACTCCGAGAAGCCTGCTTAAGTACATAGATGGAACGCTTAAGCTTGCATACCTTCTTAGGATTTTTAGGATCAATGAAACCTTCGGGTTGTACCATGTACAACTCCTCCTCCAAATAACCGTTTAAGAAGGCGGTTTTCACGTCCATCTGCCAAATTTCATAGTCATGAAAAGCAGCTATCGCTAAGATTATCCGAATGGAACGCAACATGACTACGGGTGCAAAGATTTCATCATAATGCAATCCGTGAACTTGAGTGAAACCTTTTGCCACTAGTCGTGCCTTGTAGGTATCTGGTTGTCCTTCTACAGAATGCTTTATTTTGTAAAGCCATTTGCACTGAAGACGCCAAACCTTATCAGGTAAGTCAACCAAATCTCATACGTCATTCTCATACATAGATTCCATCTCGGATTGCATGGCGTCAAGCCATAGCTTAGAGTCGGAACAAGTCATGGCACCTTTATAGGTAGCGGGTTCGTTACTCTCTAGGAGTAAAACGTCATCTCTCTCATTCTCCTCGACCTTACCAATGTATCTGTCTGGAGGATTAGAGTGTCTACCCGACCTCCTAGGTTCCAAAGGAATATTAACCGCAGCCGATGGTGAAGGAACAGTTTCCTCCATTGGTTGCTCGGTTGTTGGTTCATGAATCTCCGACAGATCGAAGGTTCCATTACTTGTCCTATTCTCGAGAAACTCTTTCTCTAAGAACGTCGCACTAGCCGCAACAAAAACTCGATGTCCGGTAGGCGAGTAAAAGTAATGACCAAACATCCCTTTTGGATAACCAATAAAGTATTTTTTGACCGATCGTGGGCCAAGCTTATCGTCAGGTCTCCACTTGACATAAGCCTCGCAGCCCCAAACCCGAATAAAGGACAAGTTAGGGACCGTTCCCTTCCATAATTCATATGGAGTATTGTCTACAGCTTTAGACGGACTTCGGTTAAGTATTAGAGCAGCTGACAAAAGAGCATAACCCCATAATGAATCAGGTACAACCGTGTGACTCATCATGGATCGAACCATATCAAGTAATGTTCGATTTCTCCGTTCGGACACACTATTCAATTGTGGTGTTCCAGGTGGAGTTAACTAAAGTACTACACCACAGTCTTTGAGGTGTTGATCAAACTCATTCGAAAGATATTCTCCACCACGATCTGAACGTAGTGCTTTAATCTTTCTATCCAGTTGGTTTTCAACCTTATTCTTGAATTCCTTGAACTTGTCAAAGGACTCACTTTTATGCTTCATTAAGTAGACATATCCATATCTACTCAAATCGTCCGTGAAAGTGATAAAATATTTTAGTTTGTAATTATTGACATTCCTCGTATTTTCTAGCTAATTGCATGTAAAAAGGTTTTAAAAATACCGTATCTTCCGCTATATTAATCACATGCTTGTATGTTTTATTTCTGCATCCGCGAGGGTTGTCAGAGTTGGTATCAGAGCTTTATCGCTTCCGACGCACACACGTGAACCCTAAACTTAAACTAATTGACCTTGAAATAATAATTGAGAGATGGGTAGAAGTTAAGGACTTTACTTGGTAGTCTACTTGTTTATGCTAAGTGTTAGGATTAACTTGTTTTGTTTCTTTTTCTTATGAAGATGGTTAGACCTCGAGTAGTAGTGTAACAACCCGAAAAGTACCCAATTTTTCTAGTAAAATTTCTTAAGGATACTTTTCAGCAAGGTTAAGTTTTTAAAAATAGAATTTATTGTTTCGAGTCGTATTTTGAAATTCCGAGTTCGTATTTGGAATTTCTGAGAGATTTCATGAAAATCCCGTTTTTAATCATCTTTGACTTTTCTTGACTTTTAAGTCGTCTTTGACTTTTCTTGACTTTTTAAAGTCGTCATTGAATTTTCTTGACTTTTAAGTCGTCATAAACTTTTCTTGACTTTTAAGTCATCTTTGACTTTTCTCGACTTTTAAGTCGACTTTGACTTTCGTTGAATTTTCCCGACTCGCCTTATAAGTTTGAAGACCGAAATTTTATTTAAAAAAATAATATTTTTGATTTATTTTTATTTAGATTTAT
>JAIUZE010024698.1:0-23065 GCA_022085475.1 Heliosperma pusillum | reverse complement strand
TAACATAAAAGAGATGTATATGGAAAATACAAAACCTTACCATATACGATATGCTTTTCATGTTATGAAACAAATAACTAACATATAACCTAGCATATGAAGGATAAGCTACTCATGCAAGCTATCATGTGAATCGGTTAACAACCTATACCACGAGGTAGGGAATATAGTATTTCAGCTCAGAGGTTACATTTAAAACATGGCCTGGATACAACTCAACCCTAATCATACAAACTATCATGTGAATCAGTTCACAACCGGTAATCCAAACTCTATCAACCTTAGCCGGCTTGCATCTCACCTTCTAAGATTCATAGAATCATCAAACATGAAAGACCAATACGTCTAGAAACAGGCATAAGTTCTTAGCACGGCCAATAGTCGACTTCTGTAACTCGAGTCTATACCACGAGGTAGAAACCATCCTAGTCGAGACTGATCAACCTGAGACAACAGCTACCATTCCCTGTCTCATGACCAAAGTACATGAGATCGCTACTAGGTGCCGCCCCCCTAAGCAGAGTGATCTAAGTATTAGCTGGCTCCCGTCCCCAAGTGGAAGCAATTGGCAGCCATGCCCAGCTTGGAATATAAAACCCACCAACCCGGGAACACAAAGCTATCAAGCAGTGAACATACTCGTTTTACAGATAGTAAGGCCTATCAATGTCATGGATACAAGGTGCTCATTTATACTTAGAATGGTCAAGACGTCCATTATCTCATTCTCTAGAGTCTTAGTCAACACGACATATATCATACAATTAAACAGTCCACGGAAAAACTTCCTATCATGTGCCTAATGCATATAATCACATTCAAATATCATATCGCCTCAAATCTACTAAGGCTCATTCATTCATTCATTAAATAAAACTTTACCTGAAGACAAATCCCCGACCCGAGTCCCGCGACGGGTCATCAGTCAAAACGGGGCTGACTAGATCTTAGTTTGACCAAACCGTTTGGTCAAACCGGCTAGAAACAGAGTCTTAGCCATTTAGGCTTGAACATAAGAACATCATATTTATTTCATGCTATTTTATTCTACTTTCTAACATGTGAATTATTAATTCTTACGAAACCCGCTTGACTTAAGAAATATCAAATTAAACCACAATCTTATGCTATAATTTCTAACATGTGAGAAATAATAATATTTTGAAAACCTTTTAATTAAATAATTTACTTATTAAAACTTCCCACTTGCTAAATATTACAAAACATGATATAATAATAACAATAAACTCAAAAACCGTCACAAGCCCATAAGGAGAACTCACGGCCTGGTTTGGGCCGAGACTAAACCGGGTCTGAACCGGGCCCACGGGCTGGTTTGGGCCTGTTTTGGTCAATATTTCTAAAATCGTTTCTTAATATTTCCCGCATGCTTAACATATTTAAAACCCGTCAAAACAACAACAAAACAATCAAGTATCGACACAAGCCCAAAGGCCAAATAACGGGCCAACCTAGACCGGCCTGGACCGGGCCTGAACCGGCCTGAACCGGCCTGGTTTGGGTCGGTTTCTCAGCCACCTTACACGGCCACCATCAACAACAACCCAAATTTATTTCTAACATGTTTTAATTAACAACCATCCATTTTAACAACCAATTCAACCATCATTCATACTAAAATTTTGATTATGAACAAATCATCCAACATGTCAAAAACATTAAACATGTTAAAAACTCATAAAACTTCATAATAATAACAACCTAGCATGTTACTACTTAAAACCGTAAATAACAATAACAACAAGTAAAGTATGTGACATTAATTCGTCGAGTAACTCGGTAATCGTTACCTTAGCTAGCACAAAACCAAGTAGCACCCAAAATAAGAACTAAAAATCCGTCTACTAATCTTCTTCTAAAATATACGAGTCAACAAACTCGTCTTCATAATCTTCCCCTATAAGAAATGACAAAAATAACATTATTAGAATTAAAACTTGATTTCAACAATTAAAGTGTTGAAAACGATTTTGTCGGAATTGAAAATAAAACGTACATGGAGATGAAGAGCGGAGAGGAGACTTTAGAAATATAATTTAGAACGGATTAGGACAAGTAACGAAGGTTTTGTGACGATTTTGCTCAAGAACGATCAAGAACACGAAGAACGATTATGAAAGCTCGACGGGATCCACTTCACCACCATAGGTTTTGGCTTTGCTCCTAGACAGTTGTGAAGCAACCCATGTATAACTTCCGGGTCTCTCATGGTCGTGAGGAGGATTAGGAATAGGATTCGGCTGTTGATTTTGTTGATTTTGCTGATTCTGTATAATAAGAGTAAGAGCTTCTAGGATCGCATTGTCAACTCTCGGAGGCATCTTGCAAAAGAAAACACAGATTAGTACTTATCATTTAGCAAGCACAAAGAGACTACAACATAAATCCTAAGCTACCCATCCTACCATTCTATCTCACAAGTTTATTATTTTATTAAGGTCAAGTTATTTATACTAGGGTACACAAACGTGCGTCGGGAGCGAAAATGCTCTGATACCAACTGTGACACCCTCGAATTTGCGGAAAGATAAACAAGTAATTTAAATAAATAAAAGATGAGAATACGTTTCTAATAGGTTCACTTTAGTGAAAATCGGTAAATTTTAAAACCGGAACCTATCATTAAATATATTCATCATAACAAAGGTGTCTTAAAGAAAAAGGTTCATAACAAAAGGAAATAATATTATACATAAGAATTATCCAAAACGGGAGACATATCTCCCGTATAAATACGGAAATAAAAGAGTGTATAATAATATACAATCCTAAGAACCGATTATAGGTCCAAGGTAAATACTTCGCTCGCTAGCTCGTCAATGTACCCAAGTATGCATCACAAACATGCCAACCGCATTAAATATAAACACGGAAGCCACAGTCAGTGGGGAGTAACTCCGAGTTCTCCCAGCCACGAAATGTCGAGTTTAATAAAACATGAATAACATAAAAGAGATGTATATGGAAAATACAAAACTTAACATATACGATATGCTTTTCATGTTATGAAACACATAACTAACATATAACCTATCATATGAAAGCTAAGCTACTCATGCAAGCTATCATGTGAATCAGTTAACAACCGGTAATCCAAACTCTATCAACCTTAGCCGGCTTGCATCTCACCTTCTAAGATTCATAGAATTATCAAACATGAAAGACCAATACTTCTACAAACAGGCATAAGTTCTTAGCACAGTCAATAGACGACTTTTGTAACTCGAGGCTATACCACAAGGTAGGAAAACATCCTAGTCCTAGACTAATCAGACCTAGCGACAACAGCTATTCCATTCCCCGTCTTATGACCAAAAGTACACAAGAATCTCTACTAGGCGACCACCTAGACAAAGTTGGCTAGTACTTAAGCTGGCTCCATTCCCAAAGTGGAAGCAATTAGGCAGCCATGCCCCGACTTGGATATAAACCCACCAAGCCGAGACACAAAAGCTATTAACCATAAACTATATACTCGTTAAAGATAGTACGGCCTATCTATGTCATGGTCCAAGATACTCATTTAGAATTAGAATGGTCAAGACGCCATATACTCATAATTCTCTATGGGTACTTAGTCAACACAACATATATCATACAATTACACCGTCACGGATTCAACTTCCTATCATGTGACTAATTGCATATAAATCATATTCAAATATCATATCGCCTCATATCTACTAAGGCTAATTCATTAATTAAATAAAACCTTACTTGAAGACAAATCCCCGACCCGAGCCCCGCGACGGGTCATCAGTCAAAACGGGGCTGACTAGATCTTAGTTTGACCAAACCCGTTTGGCCAAACCGGCTAGAAACAGAGTCTTAGCCCTCGAGGCTTGAACATAAGAATCATCATATTCATTACATGTTATTTATTAAAAACTTCTAACCTGTGAATTATTAAATCGTACAACCACCCGCTTGACTTAAAGGATATCAAATTAAACTACGGTCTCGTCTTATAATTTCTAACATGTGAGGAATAATAATTTTATGAAAAATACTTTTAATTAAATAATTTACTTATTAAAATTTCCCACTTGCTAAATATTACAAAACACGATAAATTAACACTAAACTCAAAAACCGTCACAAGTCCATGGAAGGGACCCACGGACTGTTTTGGGCCGAAAATAAACCGGCCCAATTTGGGCTGTTTTGGTTCAACATTTTTAAAACCGTTTCTTAATATTTCCCGCATGCTTAACATATTTAAAACCCGTCAAAACAACAACAAAATAATCAAGTATCGACACAAGACCATAGGACCAACCACGGACCAATCCAGACCGGGTCTGAACCGGCCTGGACCGGCCTGAACTGGGCTGAACCGCCTGGTTTGGGTCCGGTTTTCCAGCCCCACCCGTGACCACCTTACACGGCCCAAAACAACCACCCCTCCAAATTAATTCTAACATGATTTTTATTAACAACATCCATTTTTAAACATCCAATTCAACCATCATCATACAAAAATCATGGTTATAAATAAATCATCCAAATATGTCAAGAACACTAACATATTAAAAATTCCATACAACATAAAAATCATAACTACTTACCATGTTACTACTAAAACCATAAATAACAATAACATGAACAAAAACAAAAGGTATGTGACATTAATTCGTCGAGTAAATCGGAATCGTTACCTTAGCTAGCAAAATCAAGTAGCACCAAAAATAAGAAGTAAAGAAAAACCCGCCTACTAATCTTCTTCTAATATATACGAGTCACCAAACTCGTCTTCAAAATCTTCCCCTATAAGAAATGACAAGAAAATATTATGAGAATTAAAACTTGATTTTCCATAATTAAAGTGTTGAAAACGATTTTGTCGGAATTGAAAATAAACCGTACTTGAAGATGGAGAGCGAAGAGAAGATCCTAGAAATATAAGTTAGGACAGATTTGAATAAGAAATGAAGGTTTTGTGACGATTTTGCTCAAGAACGACGAAGAACAATGAAGAACGACGAAGAACGATGAAGAACGATTAAAGAAAGTACTAATTTGATCTTAAGTTGATTTATTGTAAAATGAAAAGTAGTTAGTGAGTAATGGTGGAGAGTAGCCGTGTAGTTATAGAAGAATTTATGAGTCGGGTTTTGAAATTGTTGTTACGGAATTGACTCGGGTTTAATAATTATATTACGGTAATTGATTAGATATAATTAGATATTAAGTTAATTAAACCAAATATCTAGATATTATGTTATTGTAATGAAAAGAAAGAAAAATATCTAGTCCTATTAGAGGAGGGAGAGCCGTGTGATTTGGGTAGTAATCGGGTCTGTTTTGTAAACGATTTGCGTAATTTAAGTTAACGGATCGATAAAGTTATAAATATCTTAGATATTATTATTAGTTTAATCACATGGGCGTGTGACTCATGCCAAAGTCGAGTTTCGGGTTTGTTCCGGGATTTAAGATGACTCGGGAATAGTTAAATGACCTTCGGGTTAAAACCGTAAAAGTTATTCTTTAATTCCGAATAAATTCAAAATAATTATATTAAATTATCTTAAATTCAAATAAATCTTAATAAAAATAAATTAAATTTATTATTTTTTTAAAATAAAATTTCGGTCTTTAAATTTACGAGGTGAGTCGAAAAAGTCAACGAAAGTCAAAGTTGTCTTAAAAACGGGATTCCCATGGAATCTCGCAAAAATTCCAAATACGAACTCGGAAATTGAAAATTCGACTGGAAATAATAAATTCTAAGTTAAAACTTAAATTTGCTGAAAAGTATCCTTAAAATATTTTTACTAGAAAAAAAGGGTACTTTTCGGGTTGTTACAGTTTCTGTTAACATCTCTTGGCTGTGTGCTTGAGACAACTTCCTTTGCTTTGTGCTTGGAAGTGAGCTTAGACCCTTAGCTGAGTGCTGGGATCAAGGTTCAACCCTCAACCATTGGCTTTGTGCTTTGGTTAAGGTTCTATCTCTTTCTTTTAGCATTCAGTCCAAACAAAAACAGAGCAATCTCCAAGTGTCTAACCTTAGTTCAAATTGTCATAGTTTAGCTTGTTTTCTGAATAGTTTTATTGCAAATTGGTTATCAGAGCTTTGGTTTGTTAGTTCATTTACCTAACTACATTAAAAATACAAAATCCAACCATGAGTGAAGAGAGAATCACAGGTCTTGAAAACACAGTTCAAGGTCTTGTCAGAACTGTAATGGAGGTCTCTAGATCTGTCAATGAACTCCTTGAGGGCCAGCAGAACAATGATACAAGGGGAGGCAGAGGTCGAGGAAGAGGAGCACCTTTCCCACAAGGTGGAGGAAGGAGGAGGCAACCTGTAGATCAGTTTGAAATGTCAGACTCAGATGGCTCAGATCAAAGCCTTCTCAGACACCAGGACAAAGACATAAAGGTAGAGATCCCTGACTTTCTAGGTAGCATGAACCCTGATGATTTCCTAGATTGGCTAAGGTCTGTAGAAAGAGTCTTTGAGTTTAAAGGATACACTGATAGAAAGTCTTTTAAGGTTGCTATCATGAAACTAAAAGGCTATGCCTCACTGTGGTATGAAAACATGAAAACCTTGAGGGTTAGGGAAGGGAAAGAACCTGTAAAGTCATGGCTCAAACTGAAAAAGAAAATGAGAGCTAAGTTTGTCTCTAGGGACTACACTCAGGACATGTTCATTAAGCTTACTCACCTAAAGCAAGACCAAAGACCTGTAGAGTCTTATCTAAGGGACTTTAAACAACTCACACTGCAATGTGAGGTTCTTGAGAAGTCTGAGCAAAAGATAGCAAGGTTCTTAGAAGGCTTGGATGAGAGGATAGCTAGTAAAGTCAGGTTACAAAATATATACTCCTTTGAGGAAGCTGTTAACTTGTCCTTAAGAGTAGAAAAGTTGGGAAAAGGGAAGGCCAGTGCCTCTAAGACACCTGCTAGAACCCCTACCTACAAACCTTTTGTAGGAATCAAGATGGGAGAACCTATGGCTCCTACTAAGGCTCCTTTCAACCCTGATAAAGGCAAGGCTGTTGAGGCAGGCCAAAAGAAGACTACCCCTCTCAAAAAGTGTTTTCAATGTCAAGGATATGGACATTTTGCTAGAGAATGTCCATCTAAAAGAGCTCTGAGCACCCTAGAAGTAGTTCATTGGGGAGATGATGAGGTGTTGGTCTGTGATGATGAGATGGAAGAGCCTGAGATAGAGGCTAGTGAGGAGTTGATAGAGCCTGATGCTGGGTTAAGTCTGGTGACATGGCGGGTGATGCACACACAACCCCAACCCTTAGAAGAAGATCAAAGACATCAGATCTTTAGAACTAGGTGCACCATAAAAGGGAGGGTGTGTAATCTGATTGTGGATGGAGGTAGTTGCACCAATGTAGCTTCTAAAACACTGGTGGATAAACTAACATTACCCACCAAAGACCACCCTCAACCTTACAAGCTTAGGTGGCTGAACAAGGGGGCTGAAGTTAAGATAGATCAACAGTGTGTTGTCCCATTTTCTATTGGTAAAGGATATGCTGATGAGGCCTTGTGTGATGTATTGCCTATGGATGCTTGTCACCTCCTATTGGGGAGGCCTTGGGAGTTTGATAGGGATGTTGTCCATCAAGGAAGGGACAATACTTACTCTTTCAGGTTTGGGAAGAAGAAGATCATCTTAGCTCCTTTACCCCCTATCCTGAAAGGGAACCCTCCACTCTTAACTGAAACTGCTAAGGAAGTTCTGTTGTTGAGTGAATCAGAAATGGAGCAAGAATTAAATGATCTTAGGCCAGTCTATGTCCTCCTCACCAAGGAGGTAGGGGAAGGGTCTAACGAGGTGCCTAAGGAAGTACAAGCCTTGCTGAAAGCCTATGAGGATGTCTTCCTTGCTGAATTACCTAGTGGATTACCCCCACTAAGGGCAATTGAGCACCACATTGATCTGGTGCCTGGGACTGTCCTTCCAAACAAGCCAACTTATAGAAGTGACCCCAGGGCAACTCAAGAGCTGCAATCTCAGGTGGGAGAATTGCTGAGCAAGGGGTATGTCAGGGAGTCTCTTAGCCCCTGTGCTGTACCATCATTGCTAGTACCTAAGAAGGATGGAACTTGGAGAATGTGTATAGACAGCAGAGCAATTAACAACATCACCATTAAGTATAGGTTCCCTATAGCTAGACTCAATGACATTCTGGATGAACTCAGTGGGGCTCAAGTGTTCACCAAGATTGATCTAAGATAAGGGTATCATCAAGTAAGGATTAGAGCTGGAGATGAGTGGAAGACTGCATTCAAGACCAAGCATGGGCTGTATGAATGGCTAGTGATGCCATTTGGGCTCTCCAATGCCCCTAGCACCTTCATGAGGCTCATGACAGAAGTATTAAGGCCTTACTTGGGAAAATTCATTGTGGTATACTTTGATGACATTCTAATCTACAGTTCAAGCAAGAAGGAACACCTACAACAACTGAACTTACTTTGTGAGGTTCTCAGAGAGAATAAGTTATATGGTAAGCTAGAGAAGTGCACATTCATGCAACCTGAGGTTCATTTCCTTGGGTTCATCATCTCAAAAGATGGGGTAGCTGTTGACCCTGAAAAGGTTAAGGCAATCAGAGATTGGCCCACCCCCAAGACAGTAACTGAGGTCAGGAGTTTCCATGGGTTGGCATCCTTCTATAGAAGGTTCATTCAGGGGTTCAGCTCTATCATGGCTCCCATCACAGAATGCATGAAGAAAGGGGAGTTCACTTGGGGAAAAAAGGCAGAGAAGTCCTTCAATACCATTAAAGATCTGTTGTGCAGATCCCCTATACTAGGCTTACCTGACTTTAACAAGCTGTTTGAGGTGGAGTGTGATGCAAGTGGGTTAGGAGTTGGGGCAGTACTGGTTCAAGAGAAGAGGCCCATAGCCTATTTTAGAAAGAGAAGCTAAGTGGAGCAAGGTTGAATTACTCTACCTATGACAAAGAGTTTTATGCCATAGTGAGAGCTCTGAATCATTGGGGGCATTACCTAAAACCTAAGCCTTTTGTGCTACATTTAGACCATGAGGCCTTGAAGTTCATCAATGGCCAACACAAACTTAACCCCAGGCATGCCAAGTGGGTGGAATTCTTGCAATCCTTCTCCTTTTCAAGCAAGTACATAGAAGGAAAGAACAATGTGGTGGCTGATGCTCTTTCTAGAAGATTTGTGATGTTGTCATTCATGGAGCAAAGGGTCCTAGGCTTTGAGTTCATGAAGGAACTCTACATGGAAGATCCAGACTTCAAGGAGGAATGAGAGGTGTATTCAGAAGGGAAACTCAAGAAGGGAAGTAAATACTTGACACAGAATGGGTTCCTCTTCCAAGGAAACAAACTATGCATACCTAGAGGTCCTTACAGAGGGTTACTAGTCAAGGAGGTCCATTGCAATGGGCTTGCAGGGCACTTTGGAGTACAAAAGACCTATGAGATATTGCATGAGCAGTTCTATTGGCCCAAAATGCTGGGTGATGTGCAGGATACTCTCAAGAGGTGCAAACCCTGCCAACTAGCCAAGTCACAGTTCCAAGCAGGTCCCTACACCCCTCTACCTGTACCAAACAAACCATGGGAGGATATAAGCATGAACTTCATGGTGGCACTGCCTAGAACACAAAGGGGCAAAGACTCAGTCATGGTGGTAGTGGATAGGTTCAGCAAAATGGCCCATTTTGTTGCTTTCAAGAAGACAGAAGATGCCATGGGGGTAGCTGATCTCTACTTCAAGGAAATAGTAAAGTTGCATGGGGTACCAAGAAGCATTGTGTCTGATAGGGACACTAAGTTTATGAGCCACTTCTCGAGGTCACTCTGGAGACTCCTAGGGTCAAAATTACTTTTCAGCACAGCCTACCATCCCCAAACAGATGGATAGACAGAGGTTACTAAAAAAACTCTAGGAAGGATCTTGAGATGTATCATTGCTAAGTCATTAAAGGATTGGGATATCAAACTGTCACAAGCTGAGTTTGCATTCAATAGAGCTCCCTCACACAGCACAGGTAAGACCCCTTTTGAAGTTGTTTATGGTGCTAATCCTCTAATGCCAACAGACCTAGCACCAGTGATAAGGAAAGAAGTCAACTATGATGCCAAAGAAAGAGTACAACAAATGATGCAGATTCACAGTCAAGTCAAGAAACAGATTGAGAAAACAAATGAGATGTATAAGTCAAGAGCCAAAGGTCCAAAGAAAGCTAGGGAGTTCAAGGCAGGAGACATGGTATGGTTACACTTAAGGAAAGAAAGGTTCCCAGAGAAGAGGAAAAACAAACTCATGCCAAGAGCTGATGGTCCTTTTGAGGTGCTTGAAAGGGTAGGACCTAATGCTTATAAGATAGATTTACCAGGGGATTATGGGGTACATGGGACATTCAATGTGGGAGATCTAAGTCATTATCAAGAGGACTCTGAGGATGAAGAGGATTTGAGGGCAAATCTTTTCAAGAAGGAGGGGTTGCAACAGGAGTTCAATGCCATGCTCAAAGACAAGACCAAACAACATATGATCAGTCCAACCATGATTCAATACCAACCTCACCCTATGCCAAAAGCTATCTTAATATAGTCCAGGCCCAAGCAAGCAAGCTATGACACAAGCCATTGGTAGCCATGACACGAGCCAGAGCCAACCAAGACACAAAACAGACTCACAAAACAAGCCAACAAAACCTCAGGAAAACCAGCCAGTAGCAGTGCCTTGGGGAGGGTCTCAGGGCAACTTCCAAGCTTAGGGACTCCTAACCAACTATGGGGCATGACTCTAGGGAGGGTCTACTTACTTTTTGTCCAGGAAACCTTCCTCAGAAAACGCCAGGAACACCCCTCAAAACATAAGCCAAGTTCAACAGTCCAGTTCTCACCTATCCAGAAGCAGTTCAGATGTCACTCTCAAAGTTTCCTCTTTTGGCCAAGCAGACTCAAGGGCTTTTTGCTCAGACTTTGGGGACTAATACTACTCCAGTTTAGGACCAAAACACCAAGCAAAAAGTCCACTATGTACCATATAACAAAGCAGCAGCAAGGCAACAAGGAACCTGTCCTTTTCATAGCTGTTTTCTATTGTTCACTTTATTTCAGTTTGTATCAGTTTGTAGTTGTTATTTTGTTTTCTTTTGAGGATCATTATTAACCTTAGATGTGTTTGGACGTTCAAGATGTAATCCTATGCCTATATAAGGGTTGTTTCTAATGAATGAAAGGCAGATTTGAAGTAAACACAAAAACTGAAACCTTGTTTCTGTTAACATCTCTTGGCTGTGTGCTTGAGACAACTTCCTTTGCTTTGTGCTTGGAAGTGAGCTTAGACCCTTAGCTGAGTGCTGGGATCAAGGTTCAACCCTCAACCATTGGCTTTGTGCTTTGGTTAAGGTTCTATCTCTTTCTTTTAGCATTCAGTCCAAACAAAAATAGAGCAATCTCCAAGTGTCTAACCTTAGTTCAAATTGTCATAGTTTAGCTAGTTTTCTGAATAGTTTCATTGCAACAAGTGCTCAATAATCCTACATTGACCACGAGAACAAAGCGTTTGTGACTCGTGATGCTGTCTTTCAATAAAAATATGATTATTTCTTGATAAGACAGAGTGGGAGAAAATGTTAATGCTTCAAGAGCCACAAACTGAGCATATGGCCCGGAAAAGGTTTCCTCATTGCTTGTTCAGTAGTTGTTTGTTTGGTACCTAGGAGGTCAGGTGGAATTGTTTCCACTATTTGATAGTGTGATGAGTTCGTATTACTTTTAGAAAGTGACTCACTTGTGAATTATAAAAGACTGTTTCTAGTCCCAACTTCATGCTATGGCTTAGATTCATGTGATTCGAAATGGACTTCATGCACGATGGTCATGTATGTGACCTTGTAAATTTTACTTGAAGAAGTACGACATCTTCAGTATAAATTGATTTTTAAGATCGATATCTGCATGGAAGAACATTAAAATGTTTTCAAAGATAAATTGGTAGGCAAAGAGTTTACACCAATTGAAATTCTTTGATCCATTCGGAAAAAAACTTAGCGATTCAAGCATATCATAATAGTATGATGTCAATTGGATCTTCTGAACCACCTTCTTGAATACGATTATAGAAGAGGTAATATATTTTATATTCACCTTTGGGTTCGTAGATCCTAATTATCCTAAGTTATGTTGCAAGCTTAAGAGGATGTCTTAAGTAAGCACTAAACAGTTGGAATTAGTGTGTCAATCATGTCATAAAATATTTCTCGATATCTCGAGAAATTATGTTTATACATGAAGTTTAGTGGGAGTAATGTGGTTTTCATCAGTCTTATATGTGGAGACATATTGATCATTTTAGATGATGGAAGATTTTGGAGAAGTAGATTACATCTCTTAGATATCTGGATTTACGGAGATAAATCTAAAAGGATATTAGCATTAAGTCAAAATTCTTATATTGATAAGATCTTTGACTAGTTCAAGAAAGTTGAACACATGATAATTGATTCCTTTTTCTTCCGCTGCGGGATCAATTATATACGCTGTGATGTATACTTAATCCGACATTTCGCCTACTTTGAGCATGACGAATCATTTGCAATCAAATCCAAGTGAGAGTCATTTGATAGCCATAAAGAACATCCTTAAGTACTTGCGAAGGACTAAAGATATGTTCCATGTGTTTGGAGTTTACAGTGAGTTGTGTGTATGGGGTTACACAGACTTTAGTTTTCAAACTGATCAAAGTGATTTAAAATCACAAACTGGCTATGTTGTTATACAAGATTTATTTGTTGGAAGTGTATCAAACAGGAAGGACTATTGGAAAGGTTCCAAGTAGGAGTGACATTTCCAAATATAAATGTCATGTATCCGCTGGAAGTGTTCCAGGCAGTTACTCATTGCGGATTTCACAACGGAAATAGAGTACATTGCATCATATGATGATGCATTATGAAAGTAGCTTGGATTCGACAGAATTGGAGGGACTAGAAGTAGTTCATATAGATGTATATCCTATCCCATTATACTGGTAAAACAGTGGGAGATACCTTTAGGTTAAGGTGCCAAAGTCTTGATTCAGACCTAAACATGTACTCAGAAAGTTTTATGTAATATGAGATGACGTAGACAAAGAGAAATATCAATCAGAAAGATGGGAAATATGCAAGTATTGCTAATCAATTAGCTATGCTTTTGCAAGCTGAACATGATAGTCCTGTCATTTCAATGGGGATTGAAATATGTACCTGAATTGCTAGAGATTATGAGATATGAAATTATTGATAGCGTATCAATTTTTCTAAATATTAGATAATCGCATTCATTGTTAGAGTTTCATTAAAACTCATTATTTAGTTCAACTAAATTTTAATACTTTGTTTATCCGAATTGGTTGAAAGAAAGGTTGAACCCAATTCAAGTGAACATGATGAACTTAGTGTTTTGTCCCTAGTCATTCATTTGAGGTGACGTCTCGATGTGACTAGATTGTAAGTCGATCGATGGTTGGTTCAACACCATGGGGTTATGGAGATGACTGGTCGTTTACATAGACAGACTGTTGAGACACTCTGTCGGGCAGTGACCATAATAGAGTCCCTTATCAAAATTGTCGATGCCTAGTCGTGGCGGGGATTTCTATTTTATTCCTATGAGTTGATTCTTTAGACTGGCGACCATTTACCTGAGTTGGTGTAGTTTCCGATTGACTTTGGTTTTTGTCCTAGGTCGTGTCGTGAAAGGAGGCCGATGGGCAACTTCTACGTCATGGTGATCTGCATTATACAGTGTAAGATGGGTCAACAGAAATTGTCCACCCACGTTGGGTAGTAACATCTTCGGGCCACTCGAGGAGTAGTAACTGGAAATGCGTGGCCACGCTCGGAAGAGATCTCTGGTAGATTTTCCGGTCAGACAGTTACTCTCCCAGATCGAGAAAACCACTCAATTTATAATTCTCAATTGCAAGTGCGACCTGTAAGACACCTTCCAATGAGTGGGAGGATGTGACACAAAAGAGACAAGAGAATCGGTAGCACACAACTTGTCGAGACAAGTAAGAGATATTGTTGGCTTAGTAGTCCTCCGCAATAGTGTTGCTACATGCACAACTTGTATCGGACAAGTGGGAGATTGTTGGATTAAGTGTCCTACACAATAGTGCATTTATATAATAAATATTATTTGGAATATACGTGGCAAGTTTAGTATATTTTGATACTCCACGTCAGTTGATTAACGTAAATCGGTAACACTCAGCTGACTAGAGTAAGATGTTATTGTCGTATGACGGCGGTGATCAACTGATCCCTTTCGGTCACACCTATAGGATGAGACCCAAACAGAAAAATAATTATTTGTATTCAATACAGGTTAATTAGTCCTTTACATATATATTTGATATATGTTTGGTTACGAGAGTTATTTATTGGAAATTTAGTTAGGAACTCATTCCACTAAAGTTTATTAGTCAATTATATGATGACCGACTGAATAAATTTTACTTCTTATTATAATACGATTAAATAAGATATAATTTGGTGATTAATCGTTAAGTCATTAAATTAGTTGAGATTGTGCATATATTTTGAGGTAGAAGTATTTAGTTAATTATATTTACAAGGACTTGTAAAATAAATTAACTAGACATTGTGGTACCCATTATATATTGATATAATGGTAAAATATCACTTAAAAGTTAAGTATATATTACTTATTAATTTGAGTCATAGAATTGTTATATGATCAAAATAACACTTAATTATACAAGATAATTAAGTATATGATTAATAAGTATTTGTGAGACAAATATCAAAAATCAAAATGGTCCATTATGGACTCAAGTGGATCGGTTTGAGTAGAGAAAATCATTAGTGATTTTACTCTACCAATTCCACACTCCACCATTTAATAATGATATGTTATGACACATGATCATTATCAATTTCTAACCCACACTCAAGCTATTTGCATGTGAATAAAATAAGGAGAAAAATCACCCTCTTGGTGCTTGATGGTGCCGGCCATATGCTTCTATAAGAGCATCATGGTTGCTCATTTTTCTTCTCTAATTCATTCACTTATTTTTCACATATTCTCTTTACACAACCTCTCACTAAACTCTCTAAAACTAATATTCCTATTACTAGAGTAGTAATAAAACTTATATTAGTTTCTTCTTATCTCTATATTTTTCTAGTCTAAATTTATAGTGATAGTTTGGGTTTAGTCTTGGGTGCAACAAGAAGGAGACCTTCTACTTTGGAGGTTGTTTTATGGAGGATCATCCACTAATTTCATGCTCAAGAACAAGAAGAAAAGAGTTTCTTATTGTGCCCATTTTGACCGAAAATCCCAATGTAAAGATGTTTTCGTCTTATCTTTTCTTTTATGCTTTTATATTTGCATGCATGCTAAATAGATCCTAAATCATTAAGTTAATATAATTTAATGAACTAATTAGAGGAGTCTAATTAGAGGTCAAGGACTTTCAGGCATTAGCAACGCCGCGATATTCGGCCTCAGCACTGAACCGAGAAACCGTTGCCTGACGCTTTGAGGACCAAGATACAGAATTATCTCCGAGAAAAACACAGTAGCCAGATGTTGATCGAAGTGAGTCGGGGCAGCCAGCCCAGTCGGTATCGGAGTAAGCAGTAATATGAAGAGATTTGGAGTAGGAAAGAGTAAGGCCGTAGGCTAGAGTACCTTTGACGTAACGAATGACTCGTTTTATAAAATGAAGATGAGGTTCACGAGGAGCATGAAAGAATAGACAGATCTGCTAAATGGCATACGTAATATCGGGTCGGGTAATAGTGAGGTATTGGAGAGCCCCGGCCAAGCTGCGGTATGAAGAAGGATCAGATAGAAGTGGACCAGCAGTGGCACTAATTTTAGACCTGACGTCAACGAGAGTAGAGGTAGGGTTGCATGAAGACATAGAGGCTCAGCGAAGAATGTCTATAGCATACTGTTGTTCGGAGAGAAAGAGACCATTGCCGGAGCCGGACGAGTCACTGTAATGCCCAAGAAATGATTGAGCGTACCTAAATCCGTCTTAGCAAATTCCTGCGACAAAGAGTGAATAATACGGTGCAACAGGGCTGTGCTGGAGGCAGTAAGAATTATATCGTCCACATAGAGTAAGATATAGGCCGTGTTAGTACCAAAACGATAAATAAATAATGAAGTGTCACAGATGCTGCTAATAAACCCTTGTGAGGTGACAAAAGTGGGAAAACGTTGAAAGCAAGCACGGGGGGCCTGCTTAAGCCCATATAGAGACTAACGAAGTCGGCATACATGAGACGGAGCACGCTTATCGACAAAACCTTGGGGTAGATGCATATAAATGGTCTCAGCCAAGTCACCATGGAGAAAAGCGTTTTTGACATCAAGTTGGTGAATGGGCCAAGATCGAGATACAACAAGACTAAGAACGGTACGAATCGTTGTCGGTTTAACAACAGGGCTAAAAGTTTCATCACAATCAATGCCAACCTGTTGAAACTTACCATTGACCACAATACGGGCTTTATTCCGTTGTAGGGAGCCATCACTTTTAAATTTATGGCGAAATAACCAATGGCATCTTATGATATTAGCATCGGAAGGTCGAGGAACAAGGTCCCACGTATGATTTTCCTTAAGTGCTCGAAACTCGTCTTGCATATCAATAATCCAGTTCGGGTCTCGGAGAGCCTCGGGTGGGGATTTTGGGAAAGGGGAGAGAGACGGTGTTTGAGTGGCAAAGGAAGGCTCGAGGCTTAAAGATGCCATTCTTTCCTCAAGTGGTCATGGTGTGATTATGGGTGGGAGGGGGTGATGGGGAAGGGGATTGGGGTTGGGGGTGGGGGTGTTTGTAAGGCTGTGTGGGAGCGGGAAGGTTGTGGTTAACGAGGAGGTGTGGGACGGTCGTGGAGGTAGGGTTGGGTGAGTCTGTGTCGAGAAGGGAATCATGTATCTTCGTACTCACATTGATTGAGTTTCATTTCAATTTATAATAAGTTACATACAATTTACAAGAAGAGTATTTACTACGCTATGCTAGTTACAATGTTAATAATCCTATTTACAATGCTAATACAATCAATGTGAGTATAGAGATACATGATGCACTAATAGTTTGGAGGATAATTTGGCCTTTATAGTCAATTTACAAGGAGAAAATGAGAGCAAATTGAAGAAGGAAAAAAAAAGAGGAATTGATATATATGTCGAACCGCACAATTCCAGCCTAGTCCGCACGATCTGACCCGAGGGTACAAAATTTCAGCTCCATGCCCAAGGAACCGAACGGCCCATGGTAATAACCCCAAATACTCGACTCCCTCCTTCCCTTTTCTTCATTTCTTCATCTTTTTTCTCAAATCCAAAACTCCATTTCTCTCACAGTAAACCCAATCTCATCACCGAAAATCAATCAAAACATCATCCAAATCTCCAATTTTAGTTGCAAAAAGAAGGTTCGACACATTTTTATTACATTTAACCCATCTTTTAGCTTCCAAAAACACAAAAATCACCCAACATCACAAATTTAAAATCTAAGGTTCTTGAGAAAAGAAATATGGGATTTTCATATTATAGTTGGATCAAAGTTTAGCTAGTGGGTATTATTTGGTCTACGGTTGGAGTAACTTTAGGGTGAAATGCTTCACCACCGTCACCAAAGTTCAAATATGGCAAGAACAAGGAGAAAGGATAAGGAACCATTTGCTACTACAAGGTTAAAAAGACAGAGAGGAAGCACCTCCAATCCAAATATAGATGAACAAGATGACAGGGAGAAAGTCGTTTCGAAATTATAGGGTCTTGCTGAATTATTGGAGGCGACCTTCCAAAGTGACAATCATAGGAAATCCTTTGAATCCCTACTTGGTAGGAACGTTCTTCAAACTCGCTTTGTATGCCAAACTACCTTAAATATAGAATCAATTGTAGATTAAATTCGATTATTCTTTGAGGCTACGGGATTGTCTACCTTGAATATTGAAGTAAGTGTCCTTAACAATAGTGCATCACTTAATTAAATCTCAATAATAAGAATACAAAGAGATAATTAACATTATAGTCGACTGGTCCACATTAATCGGTAACGATTGACTTATTAGAGTTTGACGTTACTATCGTATGACGGTGGTGATCAGTTGATCACTTGAGGTCACACCGAAAGGACGATTCGTTACTCATGAAAGTTAATTAATTGTGTAACGATACAGGTTTGTATAATTAGTGAGAATTATATCTTATTGTAAAATGATTAAATAAGATTCAATTTAGTAATTTAATTGTTATATGTCTAAGAATGTTTAATGTTTATAAAACATTTGAGATAAGCATTATTGGTTTATTATGATTACAATTAGTTGTAAATTATATTAAACAAATATGAGATGACCCATTTTATATTCGTGTGATTATAAATTATAACTTAAAATGTTCAGTTCAATTTATTTGTTATGAAATTGCATTTAAATTAGTTAAACACATATTTATAAACTGAATTACATGTCACATGTCACATGTCACATATGTGCAAATGACAAAATGACAAAATATAAAATGGACTCCAATTTATGGTAAAACCGGTTTTGCTTAGTATAGGGTAAGGTTTAGGCTTTAATTTTGTTCTAATAAAGATTAGACGTAATCATTAGTTGCCTAAACACTTATAGCCACCCTATAGCTTTGATAAGGCAAAAAGCAAAAGGCATCCATCCTTCCCTATGGTGGTGTCGGTTTTGGTGAGGTTTTAAGAGGATGTTTTCCTCTTTTTTACTAACTAAATATGATATAAAAAAATACAACAACTTCTCTCTATAAAAATAAAATATAGTTCGAAACTTAAGAAGTTTCATTGAACTTGTGTTCAAGTACTAACACAATATTACGAGAGTAGTAATTTTGAAACGTGTTATACTCGGTTTTAAGGGCTACTCACTTGAAGTTCTTATCCTCATTTTCTTGAGCACACAATGCCCGCAACAACCGTTCTTGTGCAGCGATGTAAAGGATAAGAGGCTTTCCCGAAACTGGTGCCCCCAACACAGGCGCAGATGACAAGAACTTTTTTATGTTCTCAAAGGCATTGTGACATTTATCATCCCATTGGAATATAGCATCCTTTTTCATAAGATGATTGAACGGCTGGCAACGACTTGCGAGGTTAGAGATGAACCTACGAATGTAAGCCAATCGAGCTTGTAGACCACGCAGCTCCTTCAAATTCTTAGGCTCTGGCATTTCTTGAATTGCATTTATTTTTGGTTGATCAACTTCAATTCCTCTATGTCACACCACAAATCCTAGGAACTTTCCATAGGTAACGCCAAAAGCACACTTGAGTGGATTCATCTTGAGTTGGCATTTTTGCAATCTTTCGAAGACAGTACGAAGGTCGTTGATATGGTCTTCCCTTTTCTTGGACTTGACGACAACATCATTAACATAGCACTCAATTGATTTGTGCAACATGTCATCAAATATTTTCTGCATTGCACGTTGGTATGTCGCTCTCGCATTCTTGAGACTAAATGGCATAATTTTGTAGCAAAATAACCCCTTCGGAGTACGGAACACAGTGGCTTGTTGATGC
Source organism: Heliosperma pusillum (assembly GCA_022085475.1). NCBI lineage: Eukaryota > Viridiplantae > Streptophyta > Magnoliopsida > Caryophyllales > Caryophyllaceae > Heliosperma > Heliosperma pusillum. Next base: position 3,481 of record JAIUZE010024698.1, on the reverse strand, counting down.
TCAGGCGCCATGAGTATTTGGTTATATCCCGCTGTACAATCCATAAACGAAGAGGTTCGTGTCCATTCGTCGCATCAATCATGAGCTCTGTGACTGGCAAAGGAAAATCATCTTTTGGGCAAGCATCATTGAGATCCCGAAAGTCCACACACACGCGTAATTGTCCATTTTTATTTCTCACTGGCATGATGTTAGCAATCCATGTTCGGTACTTTACTTCTCGAATGAAATCGGCTTCAATATGTTTATTGACTTCATTCTCATTCTCAGGAATCAACTCTGGCCTGAAACGCCGTTCTCTGTAAGAAGAGCACTAACGTATATGGGTCGAGGGTGTAACAACCCGAAAAGTACCCAATTTTTCTAGTAAAAATATTTACTAACACTTTTCAGCAGACTTAAGTTTTTAAAATAGGAATTTTTGTTTCGAGTCGTATTTTGAAATTCTGAGTTCGTATTTGGAATTTCTGAGAGATTTCATGAAAATCCCGTTTTTAGTCATCTTTGACTTTTCTTGACTTTTAAGTCGTCTTTGACTTTTCTTGACTTTTAAAGTCGTCATTGACTTTTCTTGACTTTTAAGTCGTCATAAACTTTTCTTGACTTTTAAGTCATCTTTGACTTTTCTTGACTTTTAAGTCAACTTTGACTTTCGTTGACTTTTTCCGACTCGCCTTGTAATTTTGAAGACCGAAATTTTATTTGAAAAAAATAATATTTAATTTATTTTTATTAAGATTTATTTGAATTTATGATAATTTAATATAATTATTTTGAATTTATTCGGAATTAAAGAATAACTTTTATGATTTAACCCCAAACGTCATTTAACTATTTCGCGAGTCAACTTAAGTCCCGAAACAAACCCGGAACCCGACTCTTGCATGAGTCACACGCCCCATGTCACCTATTTTCCACTCATGTTAGATCTTTTAATTAATATGATTAAACTAATAATAATATCTAAGATATTTGTAACTTTATCGGTCTGTCAACTTAAATTCCGCAATCGCTTAAAAACAGACCCGATTTCTCTTCTTTTCGCACGTCTCTTTCTCCTCTCTTAAGCTAGATATTTTCCTTTCTTTTGTTTACAATAACATAATATCTAATTAATATCTAGATATTTCATTAAACTATTATAAAACCGAATAATATCTAATTAATAACCGTAATATAATTATTAAACCCGAGTCAATCCCGTAACAACAATTTCAAAACCCGACTCCATATTTCTTCTATATGTACACGGCTCCTCTCACACTTACTCACTTTCAACTTTTCATTTTACAATAAATCAAATTAAGATCTAATTATCACTTTCTTTAATCGTTCTTGAGCGTTCTTCGTGTTCTTCATCCGTTCTTCGTCGTTCTTGAGCAAAATCCTCATAAAACCTTCATTTCTTAATTAAATCCATCCTAACTTATATTTCTAAGATCTCCTCCTCGCTCTCCATCTTCTAGTACGGTTTTATTTCAATTCCGTCAAGATCGTTTTCAACACTTTAATTATGGAAAATCATATTTTAAGTTCTAATAATGTTTTCTTGTCATTTCTTATAAGGGAAGATTTTGAAGACGAGTTTGGTGACTCGTATATCTTAGGAGAAGACTAGAAGACGGGTTTCTTATTTCTTAGTTCTTATATTTTGGTGCTACTTGATTTTGTGCTAGCTAAGGTAACGATTCCGAGTTACTCGACGAATATATGTTACATAGCTTTTGTTTCTTTTGTTTTTGGTTCATCTTTTGTTTTTGGTTCATGTTATTATGATTTATGGATTTTTGGTAGTGACATGATAAGTAGTTGTTTTTATCATGTTGTATGAATTTATAACAAGTTTAGTGTTCTTGACATATTTTTATGATTTGTCATAATCATGATTTTTGTATGATTGATGGTTAAATTGGTTGTTAAAAATGGATGTTGTTAATTAAAAAACATGTTAGAATTAATTTGGAATTGGGGTTGTTAGAACCGTGTAGATTGGCCGTGTAAACCGGACCCAAACCAGCCGGTTCAGGCCCGGTCCAGACCGGTCTGGGTTGGTCCATGGTGGGTCCGGGTTTTGGTCTTTGAGTTGTGTCGATGTTTGATTGTTTGGTTGTTGTTTTGACGGGTTTTAAATATGTTAAGCATGCGGGAAATATTAGGAAACGATTTTAGTAAAATCGACAAAACAGCCCAAAACAGGCCCAAACCAGGCCCGTGGGCCCAGTCCAGGCCCATGTATGGTCCGGCCCAAATAAGGCCGTGGGTCCCTCCCTTGGTCTTGTGACGGTTTTTTTGAGTTTAATGTTAATTTATCGTGTTTTGTAATATTTAGCAAGTGGGAAATTTTAATAAGTAAATTATTTAATTAAAAAGTTTTCATAATATTATTATTTCTCACATGTTAGAAATTATAATACGAGATTTTAGTTTAATTTGATCACATGAAAGTCAAGCGGGTTTTTGTATGAATTAATAATTCACATGTTAGAAATAGAATGAAATAGCATGAAATGAATGTGATATACTTATGTTCAAGCCTCGATGGCTAAGACTCTGTTTCTAGCCGGTTTGATCAAACGGGTTTGGTCAAACTAAGATCTAGTCAGCCCCGTTTTGACTGATGACCCGTCGCGGGACTCGGGTCGGGGATTTGTCTTCAGGTAAGGTTTTATTGTAATGAATGAATGAATAAGCCTTAGTAGATATGAGGCGATATGATATTTGAATATGATTTGTATGCAATTAGTCACATGAGAGGAAGTTTTCCCGTGACTGTTTGATTATATGGTTGGTGTCGTGTTGACTAAGTACCCATAGAGAATTATGAGTATATGGCGTCTTGACCATTCTAATTCTAAATGAGCATCTTGGACCATGACATTGATAGGCCCGTACTATCTTTAACGAGCATATGGAGTTCACTGCTTGATAGCTTTTGTGTCCCTGGCCTGGGCCTTTTGATACCAAGTCGGGGGCATGGCATCCTAAGAGTTCCGCTTTGGGAAGGGAGCTAGCTTAAGTACTAGCCATCTCTGCTTAGGGGGTCGCCTAGTAGAGTTTCTCATAGACGGTTATGTCATGGGACGGGGAATGGAATAGCTGTTGTCGCTAGGTCTGATCAGTCTAGGACTAGGATGTTTTCCTACCTTGTGGTATAGCCGCGAGTTACAATCGACTATGGGCCGTGCTAGGAACTTATGCCTGTTTATAGAAGTATTGGTCTTTCATGTATGTATGATTCTATGAGTTTTAGAAGGTGAGATGCAAGCCGGCTAAGATTGATAGAGTTTGGATTAATGGTTGTTAACTGATTCACATGATTACGTGTTGATTAGGGTTTGAGTGTATCACGGCCATGTTTCTGAGAGGAACCTCTGAGCTAGCATACCAGCTTCCCTACCTTGTATTATAGCTTATTATCAGATTCACATGATAGCTTTCACATGATAGCTTATATGTTAGTTATTTGTTTCATAACATGAAA
>JAIUZE010024694.1:0-10052 GCA_022085475.1 Heliosperma pusillum | reverse complement strand
ACAAGAGCAGCATGACCGCTTTGCTTTGCTTATGGGTCGTCCTATGGACCCTACTCGATGTGTGTGCCCCAACGTTCTTGATTCACTCGGTTTTGGGAATGCCATTTTTGCTATGTTTCACCGAATCGGGTTTTGGGGGCTATATTCCCTAAATGAGCTTTCCTACCGACCTTTGACACTAGAATTTTTCAGTTCCTATGATTGGGACGAGACCAATGAAAGTGTGTCTTTTAGGTTGCTTAATAGGGATTTTGTGTTGACTTACGCCGAATTGGCGAATCATTTGGGTCTTTCTGTCGGTGACGATGATACTTTTATTGCTGTTCCTTCCGGCTTTCAAGCCGTTGAATATTTTTGTTTATTTACGGGTCTTCCTGAGGCACGTGTTAATGCCATGGCGGTCAATGATGTGCAGCATCCTTGTTTGAGGTTGTTTTTGCGTTTCTTTAGCCTCCTTTTATTTGCTAGGAAGGACCTTAGTAAGCTTAATTCTCATGAGGTTTTGTTACTTGCATCTTCCCTCAACCCCATGCATGAGAATGATTTTTATTTCAATCCGGTTGGTTTGGTGTGCTTTGCTTTCTGGAGGATCACTTCCGCTACCCATCATTCCTTAGATTGTGGTGTCTGGGTCACTAGGTTGGCTAGGAGACTTGCTGGGTTTGGGGGAGACCGTAACTACACACCAATGACCCCGCTTCATGCCCCTAGAGTGGATGAGGAGTACTTGCGCCACACCCTTTGTTGGATAAATGCGTTCAGAAACGATAGATTTCAGTGGCGGGTACGGGGGACCCAGTGGATAGCTCTTCCTGATACCGATAACCGTCTCCCTTCTACGGAGCGGTTGTCTACCCATGATCCTGAGACTGGACCTACCCCTCCTCCTCGTTCTTATGTGGTTCCACCTGAGCTTATTTTTGCTTTAGCCGAGAACCGTCGACCTCGTCGGCGGATCACTCCTTCTACTTCCACTCCGGCTACCACCACCCCGATTCCACGCTTTGCACCCACCCCAGCTCCTTACCCTTACCCTCCACCTACTTACACCTATGATCCAGCTTTAGAGAGGGAGATTAGGATTCACCAAGGAATTAACAATGACTTGATGATGAGGGGACTTTGGGAGAACCTCATGCGGACTGATCTTAATGCCACTGTTGGTTGGACTCCGCCGAGTTACTACCGAGGTCCGGGTGATGAGACGGGTGTGTTTGATAATTATGGAGTGACTCCTCAGCAGTTTTCCCAGGAGTTCAGTCACGATTATGGTTGCCTGGGTCGTTCTTGGTATACTCCTATCCAACCGGATGCTCCAGTTGGTGGGTTTGGTGACCCGTTTCGGGCTTCTTCTTCTGGTGCTGCTGAGAGGGGCGATGATGATGATGATGATGATGATCAGGCGCAGTAGTGGCAGCTGGTCACTACTCCCCCATTTTGCAGCTGGTTTGGGGGGAAGTTATGTCTATAAGCTGGTATTATCTATCCTTGTACTTTCTTTTATTGTATTTTCTTTTAGTTATTTCCCATTCCCTTTTGTTAGTGGTGTCCTTTAGGTTGCTGTTGTTGGTTGATTGTGTGATGTTGTGCTGTTAGCGTCACAATGAGGACACTGTGACATTTAGGTTTGGGGGAGAGTCTTTATTTCAGTTGTGTGTTTAGTTTATTTAAAAAGAAAAAAAATCATAAAAATTGAAAAATTTACAAAATCCAAAAACATGTTTTTTATTTTATTAGGTCGAGTCTTGGTGAATTGAATAACAATGATGATAATTTGCATTGTTTTTGCATTTGAATCCCAAATAAGTTATCCATGTACATTGTTTTGACTTACTATTTTTGAAAACAAAGCTCATATTACAAGTCTTGACCGTTTTTGACATACCTTATGCTAATTAGATTTGGCAATTTTTGTTGGTAAACCACTTAAATTTCTGAGGTCTATAGAGCTTCCTAGGCCAGGAACATCAATAATCTGGTCTCATTGTTTTTAGGCTTGAGTGTGGTACTCCTTGTGGAATATGTAACATCAAATTGCATAAGTGTGACATTCGTTTCTTGATACTATACGCGTTCGTTTGATAAGTGCATGATGAAAGGTGGTTCTTTTTGTTCAAATAAGCCTCACATAGCCAAAAAGACTTGATTTTATACCCTTATTATTGAGTTCTCTATGTTTAGCCAATTTGAGCCTTTGTAGCATGTTTCATAACCTATTTAATAGCTACATTCCTAGAACTTGCCTACCTTTTCGGGACAGTCGCAGTTGCATGTTTTTTCTTATCTACTTGTCTACTATGGTTGGGTCGGGATTTCAAAAAGAATATCATTGGGTGTAGCAAGTATGTTGGCAATTGTGTCATTTATTTCCTTTGTTGAAAAAAAATTATGAAGCAAAAGAAGGAAGGAAAGGAAAAAGAAAAAAAAAAGATTTGAATTGAAAAAATGATGAAAAGAAAATCATGAAAAAGAAGAAAAAGAGAAAAAGAAAAAAAAAAGAAAGAAAAATATGTTGCTTCATTGAGTTATTCAAGGGAAAATGAAAGGGAATTTACTAGAGTCTAATCCATTGAGCAGAGAGCAATATCGATCTCTCTCTTGTGTTGTCAAGGTTTAAGATGATTTCTCTAGTCGGTGTTGGTTTGTGCTAGTCTTGTAGATTTGTTTTGGTACGTGTCGCTGCGACTACCGGTCTTAGCCCCACATTTCCATACGTGCCTTGGCACAATCCATTTCTATACCTTCACCCATTAGCCTCCCTTTTTGTCCTGATTCATGTACTTTATAGCGAATGCGTATTAGTTGGGGAAATTACTATCACATTAGAATGCATGCATGTTTCATAAGTTGAGTGAGTGTTTTTATTTCTTTCTATCTTCACAAAACTCACCTTTACATAAACTTATGAGTGCTTGAGTGAATCCGCGAGAATCCGACAAATTGAGCCTTGCAAGATTGAAAGGTATTTGGTTTTTGTCTATACCACGGTATCATGTAAAATCTTGGAATATGAGCTGCGTTTTCTACTTTCCCGTGCCTTTGAATTTGTTTTATTGGTACAACTTGGTCATTACTTTGTTATAGATATGGATAGCTTGGGATTTGTATGTGCATTAACATTAGCTTTGAGTTTTTCATTCACCATTTGTATGTTTGTCTTTGTATGTGTCGAGTGCTGTGCTTAGGGACAAGCAAAGGATTGGTTTGGGGGAGTTTGATGATCATTATTTATATACATATTTTATGCCTCCCTTAGACACATTTAACTCGATTTACCGTCTTTCCTAGCTTATTCTATGCTATTTTAGCTAGAATATCGATTCTGCCGCTTTTGTTCTGTTTGAATGCAGATTGGATGCATTTGGAGCCTTTTGAGTAGATATGGAGCATGGCGGAGGTGGATCGTGGAAAGATAAGCACGGGAATCGAGAAGAATCAAGAAGAATCGAGAATGAAAGACAAGAAAGGAAGAAAAATGAAGAAACGAAGCTTAAATGAGAGTTGCTCGATCGAGCAGAGTCACTGTGCTCGATCGAGTCGATATCAGTGCTGCTCGATCGAGCAGAAGGCCCTTGCTCGATCGAGCAAGCTCTATTACGGCGGATTTCTCTTATTTTCCTTAAAGTTTAACCTAATTAGTTAGATTTTTGTAATATATAAAGAAAGCTCGTCTTATATACTTTTACATTCTTACATATGCTTTCTTATGCTTTTCAATGTTTTATTGCTTTAATTCAGAAACCCTAATTTAGTTTGCTTGCCTCTGGATTTTATTTATCAAAGACGATTGTCTTTAGGGGTGGGCACCGGTCCAAAACCGGACCGGACCGGACCGGAACCGGTTTGGACCGGAACCGGAATTGATAAAAAATCGGGACCGGGACCGGACCGGATTACAAAAATTCCGGTCCGGGACCGGACCGGAAAAATTCCGGTCCAAGACCGGACCGGAATTTAGACTATATGCCCATTTTTTTCTAATTCCGGTCCAATGGACCGGATCGGACCGGTTAGACCGGAATAAAATAAAATTTATAGAAAAAAAAAAATCAAATACTTATAATTCCGGTCTTTCCGGTCCAATCCGGTCCGGACCGGAAAATACCGGTTCGAGACCGGACCGGACCGGAAACCGGAATTTTAAAAAATGATGGACCGGAGACCGGACCGGAATTTTTTTTTCCGGTTCCGGTCCAGTCGATTCCGGTCTGGACCGGTCCATTTTTCCGGTTCGGACCGGATTTTGCCCACCCCTAATTGTCTTTAGTTCAACTTGTAATCGGTATTCTTCAATCTTTCTTTGTTATTCAATTTAATTGTCTTCTAGTTCTTTAATTATTCTTTGTTCATCCTTTCATTGTTGTTAATCATGTTTACTTTAATTATTATTGTTGTTATTTATATTATTATGAGTAGCTAAATTCCTTTCTAGGGTTGAAAGGGGATCTAGGATTGTTAGAAGGGGTAGATTAATTAATTAATTGAATTGCAATTGCATGATTATCGTTTGATTATCGTTTTAATTCTAGTTGTTTGATTACTGGCCATGATTAATTAACTAGTCTCGCGAATTAGGATTAACACCGACCGGGTTAAGACTAAGATAGGCTACGATAATTGAATAGAACTCGTTTAATGATAGCGATTGCATGTTAATCGTAGATCTAAAGGGCATAATTGAATCGACCGATCTTGTGACCTTAGATAGCTTTATTGCATGATAGTTGATTTTATCCCTACCCCTGAACAATAATCCTAGTGAACCTATGACCCTAGACTTTTAATCTCATTGTTTTCAACCTTATTAGTTTGTTATTGCTTATAGTTAGTTATTGCTTATTATTAGTTGTTATTATTATTGTTATTAGTTGTTATTATTTACTTTAGTTGTTGTTATTAATTGCTATTAGTTTAGAAACCACAATCAAAACCCAGAAATTGTTACCTAAGAGACAAACCTAGTTTAACAGATTAGAATACTACCGCCTCCCTGTGGATTCGATACCTTGCTTACCGCTGACTATTAGTTAGTTGTGATTTAGGTTTACTTTGATTAAGGAGACGCGACTTTACCCTTATCAAGCCCAAAGCAAGGAGCCCACAACTCAAGCATAGGATGCTCCTTTGGATGCTCAAGAAATCCCCAAACTATGCAATTAACCGGAGAATTAAGGTGCTTAAAGGCATAGCTTAGGATTCCTTAAGCATTAAATGGAGCAATTAAGCAAAAATACCCGGATTAAGGAAACCCTGATCGGGGTTCCCATTCCCCGATCGGGGTTTGGCTTCTATGAACACAAGCGTTTCAAGTCCCTCTCCCTATATAAAGGAGAGGGACTTCGACACTTAGGGATATATTTTTCACACATCTTACACATCCTATTTCATATCTTCTCTCATATCTTTCCTTACATTTTCCTTAGTTTAAGCACAAGTTTCTCTTAGTTTCATATTTAGTTAAACATTTAGTTATTACTTTGTTCAAACACTTGGTTACATTTTGAAGTTATATTTCAATCTTTCCATTCAAGCATTTGGGTTATTTGTTCTTCATTTCCGAGTTATATTTCTCTATTGCGGTAATCCTAATTCTAGTTTTATGTTTGTATTCATTTCCGTCATTTACCTTACAAATCATTTAGTTAATCGTAACATTAGTTAATCATAGTTTCATTGTTTTCTAGATTAGAATTGTTAGTTTTCATTCACTTAGTGTAGCACATTTTATTAACAAGTTGTTTTCCTTTATAACCTTATATTCATCATGCTTATTATATCAAATACTATTAGTTTAAATATCAACATGAGTGAGTAGTTTCATTTGTCTAGGGATTAAGGAAGTCATGCATAATTAGTAAGTTGTAAATGTTAAAGTAAGGAGGAATTAATATTGGTAAATTGTTTCTATCACATGCTTGTATTGTTTTGTTAATCTTTGTTATTTGGCCAATTGCATTGATTAAATTTGTTAATTCATTCTACAAGTCGAGAGGCACGGAATCGGATTAGACTAAGCATGTGTAGTAGGACGACTCTAGTCACAACGAAAGTTCTTTAGGACTCGATCTAAGGTTGACACTAATATCGAGAGATGGGTGTCTTTAGCCTAAACAATTAACAATATTAAGAATTCCTATGTTTAACATGAACATTTACGTATTTGCATGAGTGACCAGACTCCCCTAGACTCTTTTAATATTATTTGATTTGCATCATAGTTAGCTAAACATCAAACCAAACCAAACCGTTAAACCGACTTTGATAGTAGTCCATTCATAGCATTTCATAACGAAGTTCCCGTCTCCTTGTGTTCGACCCCTCGTACTACATTTATTTGGGTCTAGGGATATTTATCTTTGTATAGGTGTGCGACATATCCTATCAACCCTCCTCACCCAGCCAGACAGTCACCATAGTCCAACTCGATCGAGTGGCCTGACCAAGTAGCAGACTAAAAAGCCCCGAGTATTACTCCTACCCTCCTTAAAAATAAACTCTATCCTTGAAGTTCGCACCCTTACACCTACCACCATTAACAATCAAAGCTTTCTACCTTAGATCGACCACGCTATTCGAAAACCCGACACAAGGTAACGCTAAACTCAGCCAATATCACCCAACTAAATAACGTCCTCAATCTATTACTCCCTCAAGCATACTTGTATCGCACTATCAAGCCATCTCATGTCTTAATCGATCGAGTGCCACAACAATCGGTCGATTTTACCTTACTCGACCGAGTATCCCTTCGTATTTGCATTGGTCGATTGACCCTTATAAATAATGCGGAGTATTACAATTTCGATCTCAGAGGGAGAGGATGTAGCTGGGCAATCGAATATTTCTAATGAGAAATGGTTATGGAATAAGATTAATTGGAAAGGTGTCTTTAATACCTCGTATCAATATTTTCTTTTGTCAATTATGTAATAAGGCAATCGCAACACAGAGAAATATTTACACTCAAGTTCCATTGATGAAGATTGTCCTGGATGCCATCATTGCGTGGAGACATGCCTCCACGTTATTCGGGAATGTGGGTGGGTTAGATGGGTTTGTAATAGGTTGGGGTGGATGTCGAGTTTGAGAGGGTGGGGGAGCGAGTGGAAGCGGTTATGAGGAAGATGGGGACTTGGGAGTGTGCTGAGTTTATGACCATTTGTTGGGTGATATGGGAGGAAAAAAAACAAAGATAAATTCGAGGATATGGAGTAGAGGGCAGATTCTGTGGTTCGCAGAATGAATGGGCTTATGTGTGAGATGATGGAGAACTATGAAGGAAGAAAGGAGAACAAGTTAGAGGAGGAGAAAGAAAAATGATGGATTTGACTTAAGAGTGGAGTAAGAATGATTAGTTTTATGCAGGTATTTTTTAGGGAGTCGGGGTTGGATGAGGGGGGTTGTTTTCCGTAATGAACAAGGAAATGAGCGGTGTGATGTGATGCAAGAGCGGAGATCCATGGGACCTAAGGAGACGGAGGCTATGTCGATTCTGGTAGGCTAGAGGAAGCTTGACGAAGAGCACGGGAGAGGAGAGTAATGGTGGAGAATGATTGTTTGAATACAATTGCTTCATATGATTTTGGAGGACATTTACTTGATATGTAATCAGATTGATGAGTCTTGTTCTTTTTCTTTCGTTCGTCGAAACTTGAATAAATTAGCTTACCCGTTAACGCACTTGGGTCCTTGGACCGTAGGGAGGAGTTTTAGGTCGTAGAATTCCCCCTCAAACATTATTTGCTTTGTTGAGGTTGATTTGGAAATATGCATTAAACCCGCTTTGGGCTCTTCAAAAAAAAATCTTTGAGTTTCTGGGCCGAAACATTATTTAAATAAAATACTCACGAAATTATTGTACGTTTTTCTATTTTCCAAACTTTGTTTCACATTTTTGTAATTTGTAACACATACAATTTATTTGTTATGATATATTTTATCAACAAATCTTATTTTTTGTGGTACAATTCCAATTTTCATTTGTCTCCTTATTAAATTTGAGAAATTGTAACACTCATAAATTAAATTTTCTCCTAATTCAATTATGAAATCAGAACATTTAGATAGTCCTGGCCTATTCCCTTAGTATATAGGGGATTGATATACAAGGATATAAGAATTGTCCTATGATGACATTATGATGTAATGAATTGAGTACTACCTCCCATTCATCAGATTCTTTACATTTTTGTTATTCGGTACGTTCAACATATTCTTTACGTTTCGTTTTTTGGTCTATATGTACGGTTAAAACATAAATACATTAAAAGTCACATGCATGTGAGGTTCTAGAAAGTCAAATTAATAGTAATTGTAAAGAATTTGATTAATGAGAGGGGGTACTTTAGAGCTGGTAAGTCTGACCCAACCTAAGTGACCCGGCCCAAATATGAGAAATCCGACCCGATATAGTCCGAGAATTTTGTGACCCTAAACGGATCTGACCCGATACCATGTCATGTGAGGGCGACGAGGATGATACCAAGTCATGTAGGATGGGTTTGGGGTAGTGGTCGACTTTGTCTCAGTTGAATTTGGTTCTTTTCTGACGGTTTGTGGTGGTGTGGGTAGGGTATCATTATCGAGGTGGAGGAAAAGATGATGATCATTCATGGTGGGTTGGGTGTGAAAGCTATATTGTTTGTAGATGAGGGTGTCAGTTAGTTGAATGCAATTTTGAAATGAAAGACGAAGATTTGTTTTGTTAGTTCCCTGGGATTTGCGAGTTGCATGTTGTTGAATGTCATGGGCTTTTTCGAAGGAAAATATTGTAGAATCTTTTGATGCGGGATCGATGGCTCTATGATATCATGCAAAGAATTGTGTTTCACACTATATTCATTCTATTATCCAAGTATTTATAAAAGTATAAACTAATCCCGAATATTTCCATACAAGATATTGACAATATAGTAATCTATAATATGTACACAATCTCCAAAATATGGTAACAATTCCCTAAATAAAACATCACACAAAATAATATGGATAGCTAGCTTAGAGATGAAGCATGTGTGAACAAGATATTCTCAACATAATACTTCATATACACGGAAATATTATATAAAAATTGCTCTAGTTGTAAGAAACGCCATTCTAACTCGACATTACCTTCTTGAAAATATTTAAAAACGTTCTATAAACATAGCATTACTTCCCTTATTCCTAAGTCCTCTTAATGTAACTGAGTCTTGTTATAGATAAATCTTAAAAAAGTTGGTCTGAAACTAAAATTTGGCAAGGCATTACCTTCCTAAAATGTTCAAAATTCAAAAGCTCATACCAACGACTAACAAAATTTCAAACAACAAAGTCGAAACAAATAAACGAAAGACTCAAGTTGACAACGACCTATCCAAAACACGACTTATTAGCTTACGTGTCCCCTAAACATTCATTCTCTCTCCATTATATCCCCTCGTTTATTTATTCCCTTCTCTCACTTTCTCTCTCCTAAGTCCTACTCCACCGTAACTGTCACCGTTGCTTTCTCTCTCATCGCCGTGAACTTCGAGAAGCTTCTAGATGACGACTATGGAGAGTTTAATAGGTTTAGTCAACAGAATTCAAAGAGCTTGTACTGTTCTCGGTGATCATGGCGGTGGCGACACCGCTTTCAACTCTCTTTGGGAAGCTCTTCCTTCCGTCGCCGTCGTCGGCGGCCAGGTTCCTCTCTCTCTCTTTCTTTTCTTTTTATTGGTGACGGAACCAGGATTTATAGTTATTTACGGCAATTTATAAGTAAATGTAAACTATTCACCGTGACAACCGACAAGTAATAGATTATTAGAATTATTGAGATTTTCGATAAATAAAGAGGTTTCTCTTTAGTGTTAGGGTGTACGTGTACCTAAGAATTTTTTAAAAGGTAAATTAGATAATAAAAAATCGAGAGTTTTAACTAAAAGTTTCATATTCACTGTGAAAAGATAAATTTACAGTTATTCACGTCATTTTAAAAGTAAACATAAACTATTCACTGTGACGAAGAACAGAAAATCAGAATTATTGGGATTTTTTTATAAAAAATAAATATAAAGAGGTTTCTCGTT
>JAIUZE010024690.1:0-12274 GCA_022085475.1 Heliosperma pusillum | reverse complement strand
CAGTCATCTAGCATATGAAGAAAGTTATGATAGGAAGAGATCAGACAAAAGACAGTTCAGACTTTGGAGTCCTTAACTTAAAAAAGAAAAAGAACAAAAAAAGCTCCAGCAGATCCTTAAGGAGAACAGATGCAGATGTACAGGAAGCACTTGCCTCAAGAAGTTCTTCGACTTTAACAATCAAGTCTTTTTCTTCAAAGTCTGCCGAGCCTGAGTCTCCAGCTATTTTGCTCTACAGTATGAGAAAATGGTTGTTAAATACACGATAGGCGCAATCATGTTCAAGATAAGTGACATTAGGACTTAGGAAAGCCATAAATGGATTAATGATACAATATTGGATAGAATGAACAGTTGACCTCAAGATGTACTATGTATACACACACGCCACTTCTAGATGTCAATTACTTACACGTGTTTCCTCAAGGTTGTGTTGCACACAGGCATGGAAAGCTAACTTGTCATCTTTATTGACAAAATTATGAAGTGCGATATCCAAATCATTCACAGGTAGGATCTCCATTTTCTGCATGAAAAAATATTGAATCAATCCTTCCAAGGACGAATAAGTACCAGAATAAAGAAGTAACACCTCAGACAAAATCAGGGTCAAGTAGAAATCATCGATCCTTCTTAAATAGCTCTCAAATGTCCAAATATAAAAATCTGAGTAAATAGAAGTTAAACATAACGACGGGAGCATAAGAGCATCTACCAGTTAAACAGAGCTAACAGAGCTCTGGTGGGCATAAAAGACAATTTGAAAGACACTGAAACCGAAACGGAGGCCAACTCCTTAACTCAGAGAGAACTACAACAAGGAAAAGCTTTAAGAGAAACAACACAAATTCAAAGCACTTAGATAAATACTTCAAAGTAGTCTACAAGATACGAGGTTGGACATTAATCAAAATACATACCAAATTGCTCTCTGCAACCAAAGCCTCGATATTTTGTTGATTTAATTCTTCGGGACGAAACTTCTCAGACTCGTCGATTTTTCCTACAGCAGCGACATAAGATATTCAATTAAGAACACTACACACAAGAAGTACAATACACATTCCCCTAGCCCTCGAAAAGGATATTCAAGAGTTAATTTCATGGGAATCAAAATCACTGCAATATCTTTTCCACGTATCGGAAGGCCGTAGATTCAAACACGTAACATGCAGCAGGAGTAAAGAGAAGTGTTGATGTAACATAGGTTACGGCAACGGGTAAAAGATCTTGGAAAGGTGACGAAATGAATCTCTATCTGAAATACTGGGAAAACATTACCTTCACCGCGACTTTTAGTTCGTGAAGCTTTGGAGAATATCAGAATATCCTGAGGATTTGCCACCTATATTCTTGCAAAATGGCAATTTAAATTACACCGGTAATGGATATATATAGAATTCAGTTGGAAAGTACTCCGTAACAAATAAATATAGTTTAAATAGTACCTTCCCCACATACTTTTGTCCAAACCTCTGCGGATTTATAGTTGTAAACCCTGAGTAGTCAACCTGTCAACCACAAAAAAAGAAAAAAATATATGCTAGCACACAAAAAAGATTTTGACAAGCAGAGCAGAAGTCAAAACTACAAAAAAAAAAACGAGAAAATTCACAACTCCCACCTTTTCTATACCACCTCTTAACTCCTGCCTTTTCCAAAGTTTATTCAAAAATCCTCTCTTTTCATATTTCTTCCATAACTCCCACCAAAAGCCCATTTTGACTAAAATAAAAGACATTTATCCAAATTAATCATGAAAGGTCTTTCCCTTTTACGAAAAGTTACATTTGGGCAAAAGTGAAGATCTCGGGAGTATTATACTATTATCCGCTAAAAATTGACACTTATTTTGGTGAAAATGGGGCTTAGGACTTTAGGGTAACTTTTAGAAATGTCTAGAACAGATGGGATGTTTGGAGAGAAAAAAAATTCAAATAGGTGGGAGTTTCAAAAATTGTGGTACAGAAAATGTGGGAGTTATGAATTTTCTTGAAAATAAATAAACATTGTCACAGTGCCCCCAGGGCTCCTAGGAGTAGAGGGAAAGGAGGGCTAGATGTACACGTTTACCCTGTACTGTTAACAGGGAGAGACTGTTTCAGTCTTTCAGATGACCCATGATGAAAATTGCATCAAATTTATAAAGGATGACAGATACTTCACAATAAGAAAAATGCAGCCCCTTTAGTGAGCCATTTTTCTTTATTTCATCATAATCCAGGATCAAAGAATAGCTAGTCCTTGCTCTGTTGGTATTGAAATGTAGTCAAAAATATATACACGGAAATTTGTCTCTATATTCCTTTCATTTTCTACGATTATCACACCAGATGCATATAAAAGGGATACCAGTGGAGTCATTGTCATAGACACAAAAGCAATCAATCTCATCGACACAAATAACTCAATGTCATGGAGAATAATAGCACCCGCCACTGACAAAAAAATAATATTTTATTGTTCACTGTTTGACCGTTTCTGAGAAATATAGTTGATGAATTCAGTAGGTTTCATATATATAAACACAACGAGCCATATGCTCCTTGCTTCCTTGTCTACTGCATACCAGCTTTATAGTAGTTAACAAATCACAATGGGTTTAGGCTTCACCGAAGTTAAAGAGTACATTCGTTGAGGAAAGACTGTTCCAGCCCGGCAAAGCAAAATCTTTCTCACGTGAATAAGATGAAATCTCAGGTAGAATCGTCTAATAGCTCATACTTTCATCTTATACTTCAGAATGGAGACAAAGGGACGAATTCAATTTAAAAAGTCCCCATTAATAATAATTAATTCTTACTTGATAAAATGACTCGGATTACCTTTAATCGGACCAATGGAAGCCTAGCTTCAGATTTACCAGCCGCTATTTTGTCAGATTTCTCAATTAATTTTCTGACCTATGCAAGGTAGATTACAAAAGATGCATTACTAGAAATTATGGCAAGAATACTTTCGGAATAAGATGCACCTGGCATAAGATAAATCTCCTTGGCGGACAAAAATTAACTTACCACTTTGTCTAGATGCTCAAGGATTGAACTCTGATCATTTTGATCAACATCAGGTATATCTTTCAGAGCAACCTAAAAATTAACTATTCAATGTCACTATGCAACTTTTACCATAAGCAATCCACATAATATTCATGTCCTTACCTCAGCATATTCAAATGGCCTAACTGAATGCAGGGGTATTTTAGTTGGACGGTATTGGTTTCCCTGAACATGAATGATGTTGGAGAATAAAGCAATTGTTGAGCATAAAAACTAAAAAGTACCAGATGCATAGTGATTCATTAAAACCAACCTTTATTTCCAAGAGAAGGACGTGCTTTGGCTTTGACTCCCCATCAATAAGCGATGTGGCAACCGAAGAGCCAGGTTGTGTGATATGGAAACCCATTCCAGGAACTTCCTGCCAAATTAAAAATCCATCAGTCACATAATTTGGATGAATAAAAACAAGTGAAGATGTGAATCCAACCTGTGGATCAACAAGGCACTCATGTTCATGTCCCCAAACTACAAAATCAAGGAACCGTGGTAAAAAGTGCTCATTAATCGCATTTTTAGGATTTGTCTTTATTCTGCACACGATGGTAAGCGATATTATAAAACACGTACAGCACTATGAACATCCCAAAACTCGTGTTATTGGAATCTTCATATTAGCAGAAAATTAAATTCTTTAGCTAGAAAATAGAAGTAAAAAGCGGTCCCCTTTAGAGAGAGAATGGTTGTAATGATACCTATTCTGATGAAGAACAAGGATGTTAAACCAATCAGAAATTTCACATCCTTCTTGAGCTTCAGGGCGCATCCACTGAACTGCATGGGGAGTCTATGGCACAAAAAATCAAACCAGGGTACATGTGAATGATCTGATACTAAAAACCATGTTCAAAATATATTTCAAAAACAAAATACTTTTCAAATTAGGTACCTGAAACATTCTGTTCAGCCTTTCATCTCGGATATTTCCAAGGCCATACAAAGCTACTGATGTAAGACCCTATACAATACAGTCTCACATCATTCACAGCAGAATGACCGAGCTAACAACTTGCATATAATAGATTTAATGACTAACCTTCCGAATAAGGATAGGATACACAGTAATTTGGCCAACGCCAGAGCCTCCTAGATCCATTTTACCAAAGTAGTTAGCAAGATTGCAGGCTGAAAGAATATCAACTGCTGAAAGGTTATCCTGTCATAAGAAAGCGTGAAACGAACATTGCAGTTTAAGAAAAAGGAAGCAGAACATTTATAATGTCCAAATGCATGGAGCCATGGATGCTAATAAGGACACGTTAATTTCTATAATTATCCGTGCTTCATACCCGATGCCCCTCCTCTATAAAGGAAACGAAGTACGGAGTATTACACATCTGTTTTAGACAGATAATGCGAATGAAATCCCTACTACCAGATATTCAGATATTCATGTGCCACACATGATATCTCCACATATGAAACCACCTAACTGTCATGGGTCCAAGACTCCCAAGTAATAGAAATCACAACGATATAGTAGCAAAGAATAAATTGTCATGTTCGTAAGCTATATCTCAAACCCCAAACAGGCAGCTGATAAAATAACCCAATATTCACATTATGCTTTTGAACTAATAAACAGCCTTGGCATTGTGGTAGGTAGTTCTAGGATTATAAGTCAACTACACATTCTAAAATACACAGGATCCATATAACTTGTTCAATGTCAAACACCTGCCTAAGTGAAGTTAAGAAATGCTGAAATAAAGATACTGGTCTACAAAATTAATCCTCGTGTACCATTTTTAGACACGAAAGTGACGAAATTAATTAAGTAGCAAAATTACACATAAGATGAGAATAGCTCTAGATTGTCTTGTAGCTTACAATTTCGTTTAAGAGATAAATTTGACCGCTTGGGAATATGGAATTAATGAGTTCGGACCCTTTCAACCAAGCAAACGAGCAAAACTTATAAGTAGCCTATGTCACAAAGAAAAAAATAAATATATTTGCCAGCAGCAGCATGTTGACCACCTGCCTCTTTGTAGTTCCAGGAAGCCCTATATGCCCTTCCTAAACATCATTTTTCTTGTGTGCACAAGGGCTTGGAGAAAGTCAAGAAAACAAGCAACCATTCCCACCGTAATAGAACGAGAAGGGATTATGAGTAGACACTTATGTTTGATAAACTACTCTATAGTTTATCCTGGGGTATCATGGCCAGATTATGCATGGAAAGTGTTTGACTTAATTGATAGGTCTGACAGATGGAATATGATCTTAAAAGTTCAGTGAGGGGATAATTAATTAACATACTGGTCCTGGTACTACCTTCCAAACTGCTATTTCTGTGCTTAATCTGCTTATTATCATGTCGTATCTCATGTTTCGAAAAATGTAGAGCCCAATACACTAGTCAGAATGCTTATTCACAAACATCTATACAGAGTATGCTAAATACCAACAGAAATGCAAACATCATTACTAACTAAATCGAGTAGTTAAACGTGCAGAAAGATCTGCCCTATGTTCTGCTAAGTGCTAAGTATTACTCGCCAAACAAGTCCCAAGTAGAATAGCTCACCCCCTAATTCAAAGTCTAGTTGTTAAAACAGTTAATTTAGATAGTGCCAAACAGAATGTATAAGCAGAAACACGGACTAAGTTAGCTAGTGCCAAAACACATACCACGCCAGCAGGATCATCATGATTTCCATGAATCGTAAACAATGGCAATCCAACGTTGAAGTGAGGATCCTCATAATTAACATGACCAAATCTAACGTACATACAAAAGCAAAATAGGATTAGCGCATAATACAACGAAACTGACAGGCTTATCAGTGGTATAGGAGAAACATTCGATTTCATCGGAGTTGTGGGTATTGGATATATATGAAGAGAGGAATTGAAAATAAAAAGGGAAGCTAATCATCTCGAGCATCCGATATATAAGCTCTAAAGTGAAACATGAATCCTTGAGAAATTCAGTTCAAAGCCAGCGAAAATATATTCAGAAGTTGGAAGGAACACCAAAGTACACAAAGGATTCGCAATAGAGATTATGTAAGTTATCCTAAGTTTACATAAACGAAATACTAATTGAGGCTTTAAATTGGTAGAAATTATCAAGCAGTACTCCCCAAAATTCCGATCCAGAGTATGCTCCTATCCACCAATTAAGTAAATAACTATCAGGAAGGAAATAATCGAAGTTAGAACAATATCATTCTCAGATAGCTCACACAGCTTTAGATTTTTCCAGTTTAATCTAGTCTGCATTCCATTCTGAACTCTTCTCATATTGTTACATTATTTGAGTTATGGAGATACCCCCATTACAAAATTCAGAATCATTCTTTCACCAAAAAGAAACATTTTAATTTTGCAATCGTGAAGTCTCCTTGTTCATCATACATCAAAAAGTTCTCGCACTATCTTTCACATCTCTCACAAAAATTTACAGAGCACCATGATCAGAGTGTTAAATTGATAAATTCTTTAAAAGATTCATGATATGTAAATGATACTTATGCTCTAGGTAAACACATGATTATTCACACATGCAAGACTATGTGCTATAGAGAAAAGCAACAGTATAACAGGGAGAGCTATTTTGAGTTCCAGCAACACATTCAAAGGACATCAAAGGCTTTATTATTAGGATAGCCCAGCAGGATTCAGGTCTAAACTCCCCCAGAAATGAGGGAATACACATGTTACTATGTTAGATAAACAGAATCCTTTGAAAGAAACACCCATACCTGTTAGGGAAATTTAAAGTCTGGTCACTGACAACTTGGAACTTTACTGGCCGATCATTTAGACAATATCGACGAAGGATCTCTAGAGCTCTCACCAATGTTGATCTAGATGGCTTGTTTTCGTGAAAGAGATCGCCACCAAGAAGTACAAAATCCACCTGAAGCGATATCAAATTTCTTAATGCATAAAGTGTAGTATGCTACAAGGTTACAAACACGTGAACCATGATTTCACAGTGGATACGAGATGAAAATGCTTTATGCATGCGCCGAGAATGTGAGAAATAATAATCATTTCATCGCTAGAGCAGGTGGGATAAGATAAGGCTTTAAAGCATTGCGGTAATAGCTGAAAACAACTATTTAAGTTCACCGTGATATGAGGATCAGACGCCCAGAACACAGCTATGAAGTAACTAAATGGTAATCAAAACAATGTTAAAGTATAGCAACTACCAGTAGTCACCTGCTTTTTCTCTGCTATTGAGCATATCTCCTCAAAAGACTCAAATGAATCATGACGCCGTATTTCATCCTTCTCCATGTAGCCCAGGTGGCAATCTGTTGCTACAAGAACTCGTAACGTATTGTTCATATCTTCCCTGAAATACACAATTTCTAGCATAAATCACCCTTAAACTGACAGTCTCACTAGTCATTTCAATTTTAAAAAGCATGCAGAACATTTCTAGGTAAGTGGCTTCCTGCTAATGAAAACAGCGTAAGAGTTGATCCAATCTAAGATCTACTGATTTAGCTGACATTAAAATTCTAAAGTACAAGTTCGCACATCCTCAGTTGCCAACTGCAACCTAGAGGAAGTGCTCCATACATCATCCATCTTGAGTTAAACTGTTAAATAACTTACACCAAATCTCACCAAAAAAAGGATTTTCTATTTTACAGATAACTTGGTCCATTTGACATCATAAGTTCATGACTAGATTAATCAGAGCACCATTCATGGTGTCCTAATTCCAACTCCCTCCATCCCACTTTTATTGTCCCCTTTGTCTTCAAATTTTATCCCAATTTAGTTATCCCCTTTATAAATTTAGTAATGAAAAACTTCAATTATCCAATATTGCCCCTAGATTACTAACACTATAACCGCCATAAAATTAATACCTCAACTCTTCTTTAATTTGAAAGGCAAAGTTGGTAGTTCACCACTTTTCCTTAAATCCTCCCAAAATAGAAAGAGGACAATAAAAATGGGATGGAGGGAGTAATAAACTAGCACCAACACACCATCCCTGGCACTATATTGCTCCCTTGCCTCAGAGATACCATGTACTGAAACCTCTAAAATGTATGCTTTCCACAATCAACACTTCCCCAATGCCCACATAACAGGTCTCACAGAGTGCAATAATGCGGCACCAAACCTATGCATCCTAGCACCTATACACTTTTTCCATAATACTATTGAC
Source organism: Heliosperma pusillum (assembly GCA_022085475.1). NCBI lineage: Eukaryota > Viridiplantae > Streptophyta > Magnoliopsida > Caryophyllales > Caryophyllaceae > Heliosperma > Heliosperma pusillum. The sequence goes on along the minus strand of JAIUZE010024690.1, from coordinate 4,072 downwards.
AAAATCTGTACAAATATGCCACGTTTTTCTTAAGAATAAAAGGCACATCCGTTTACGCTTCTTCCTCAACATTCAGTGAGTTTAAAATGAGTCTGTCACATCGTATAGATATGTGTGTATGTGTGCTCAACTGCTCATATATGTTCAAAATGTGCACTATAGTAGAGATTACAAATATTACCTGGAAGAGTCTCCCATTTGCGTCAGTCATAAACTGTAGTACCACCAGCCCAGACCTAGATTAAGAGAAACTGTACACCAAAACAGAATAAATTCGTCAATAGTTTACCAAAAAATCTACTTAGGACACAATCTACTCAATCGGTTTCCAAAGCTTGCCAAACACAAAAATATGTACTCCGTACTAATGTAACAAGATACCAACTCTCCCTTGTAAGTTGTAACCTCGTACATTTATCTCTATATGAATGCTTTTGACTTGAGCCTTGGACGCTTGGTCCCTACCTTTATGAGCTAGCCATAAATTGGACAAGCCCAGTAGCAAAAGAAGGCGGGTCGAAAACAAAACGGCAGCTATGAGCCTACCTCACCTGAATCCCTATCCTACATTCGCCCTAGCTAACTAAGGAAAAAAAACCAAAAATAGGTAGCATATTTTAGTTTATTAGCACAAATAGGAGAACTAAAAGTCTACTCGAAGTCAAAATAATTATGTTCAGGAAAAAAATAACTCCATCCCAAGTTTATTGTTCCCTTTTCCTTATTTGTCCATCCCAAAATAATTGTCCCATTTCTAAATACAGTACGGAGTAACTAAACATGGTGAATTGCCCATCTAGCCCATTCCCATTGATTAGGACTTCACATGTTAGCTGTATTTAGTCAAACAGCGCTAATGGTTTTGAGCCACTATTTCTTATATTCCCTCCTTCCCGGTCATTTGTTTACCTTTGCTTTTGGCACAAAGATTAAGGAAATAGTAGGGGACCGTTTGTGGTTATACTTAGTGGATGATAAGTGGACAATACTCCATTGGGAGATCAAATTACTCATAGAAAACCAACTAAATATAGAAAGGTAAACAAATGAATGAGACGCTCTAAAATGGAAATAGTAAACAAATGACCCGGATGGAGGGAGTATCTAACAGGGCAATTAAATTACACAGAAAACAAGCATTGATTGTATTAGCACAAATAGAGGAATAGGCCTAATTACACAGAATACTGCCCCTAATTTTCAACTACTATATAGCTTCCTTGATCTTCAAACCCCTAAAATGGCCTAATTACACAGAAAACAAGCATTGATTGTATTAGCACAAATAGAGGAATAGGTCTACAATGAAAACCCTAGAATTCAACAAATGAAAAATCAGCAAAAGAAAATACATTGACTTTTGTGAGTGGCGGAGCCAGGAGGGGGGCTAGAAGCGGCGGTCGCCCCGCTAAAGAAAAAAAAAATTGATTTTTTTTGGTTCCGGTTTTCGATTTTTTCCAAGTTCGTTGGCATCCGGTGGAATTTTTCGCCCCCGCTAATGTCAAATCCTGGTTCCGCCACTACGTAGTTTGGTCGCAACAATAAGAGAGTGAGAAGAAAGAGAGACCTAGATTGTTCGCCGTCGCAAGTTCGAAAAATGGTGGAAGACGTAGTAGTGTTGAGAAGTGTTGTAGTAGAAAAGTTGAGCACTATGAACAACTTTAATGGCGGGGGTTTTAAAAGGAATTTCAATGGGGTTTACCGTTTTAGACTTAGGATGATTTGTTTTAGTCAAGGTAGACCTGGACATTGGTGAGGGCTTGCCCAGCCTGCTCCACGGGCCTCCATTTTAACAGCCCGCTGTGTTGGCCCGCCCAACCCGCTACCCTATGCTGGGCTTGGCACGGGCTTACTTTTCCCCAGCCCGCATAAATTTAGGCCACTTTTTACCAAATGGGCCGGTTAGGCCGTTAGGGCCACCAGTTCCCATACAGGCCCGCCCCCAACCCGCACCACTCCAACCCGCGGCGTGGGCTCGGGCTCCCCCTCCCCAGCTCTGCCCGCTCTTAGCCCGTCCTGTGTTGGCCGGCCCACTGTCCAGGTCTAAGTCAAGGTGAATGGAGTGTTTTTTTTAACAAGATGGGTCTTTTTAGTCGGAAATTAAGATCGAGAAAAGTATGATCCATTTTATAATAAAACTCATAATTGAATGCAAATATTGTTTTGAACCTAGCATGCGAATCGGTTTGACTACGTCATTTTAATTCAATTTGAGCTTGTCGAAGTTGTTTTAGCATGTGACGTTGTGTTGGAAACGATTGAAAGCCAAACAAAGAAGTAAATTACAATCCAGGCAAAAGACCAAAATTCCGACTTGATGAGACTCAACCTAAATTAAGACTTTAACAACCTAAGCACTAAGACGCGGTCACCGCTAACCGTTTTTGGTCCCAAATCTTTGGGGGTAATAAAAGAGATCATGGCATTCTGAAAAGGAATCAAGAAGTCTTATCAATCTTTTACTCTCTGTGTCCGGGTCATTTGTTTAATGGTCCCGAAAAAAACAAAAAAGGAAGATCACGGAAACTAAGAATTTTTACGTTTTTGGTTATTTTGTTGGGGTTATCATCGTCCCTAAGCATTCTAGACTGATATACCCGTTTTAATTGAGAATTTGTCTTGTTTGAATGTGGCAGGGGAAAGTAGCACTTGTGACAGGGGGAGACTCTGGGATAGGAAGAGCAGTCTGTCATTGCTTTGCTCAGGAGGTTGCGACTATAGCTTTTACGTATGTGAAGGGTCACGAGGATAAAGATGCCCACGACACCCTTCAACTCATCAAGAGTGCCTCGGTATCAGGGGCTATGAACCCCATTGCCATCCCAACTGACTTGGGGTATGATGAGAATTGTAGGCAAGTGGTCGATGAGGTGGTTAATGCATTTGGGCGCATAGATATCCTGATTAATAATGCTGCAGAACAGTATGAATGCAACACCGTGGAGGATATTGACGAGAAAAGGCTTGAGAGGGTGTTCAGGACTAACATTTTCTCACATTTCTTTGTCACAAGGTCACAAGGAGGATATTGGTGTTCAGGACCCTTTACTTGATTCTATTCTATCGAATGGCACGAAGTCAGTTCTTAAGTTCATGTCTTCATTCATTGATAAGAACTAAAAAAGAACTCAAGTTTCATTTTTTAAGTCTTTTTTCTTTTTTTATTAGGACGCATACATTGATAATCCAGTGTGCGAGACATAAAAGATACAAAATATAGATACAACAATACACTTAAAGCAAACAAAAAAAATACAAATCTATAAATATAATAAAAAGACAAACAACCCAAATAACATTCTGCCACGTAGAAAAACAACTTCCTCACACAGGCACGTCAAATAATGGTAACTTTCCTTTGCCTCATGGAAACGTAGCAATATTGTCTTCTCACTTTCCACCCTCTTCATTACATCTGATCTCTTTAATTTCATCTTCAATGGTAACTGCAAGAATTATAGATTGACTCTTCGTATCCCACTTCAATTGAACCCTACCATATATTGCCACAAAATAGCATTTCCGACTCCTAAATTGGTCTTCGTTCCCGCTTAATTGGGCACAACGACAGCTGCTGTACCGAAGCCAACCACCAAAGACCTTATGCTTAGATTGGTTTCCATCATTCCTCCGTAACATCAACAGGTTCATCTTTTGCTTATGATCGGGCGATCATAATATGATTATGAATTGTTTTTTTGATAGATTTTTAAGCTTTCATTGTGTTGGTATTTTTTTTACTTAGATTGTCATTTCCATTCATATTTATGTTTCCCTAATAGCTCTTTGATTGAACCATTTTTCTATAAAGTATTTGATTTTGAGATTGATTTGATTTGGGGAGGACCAAATTATGGCTGACCTGGTATTTAACAAGGAAAGCTCCTATGATTATCTATTGTCTACAGTTCAATTGGACCAAAAATTTGGGTGAAATTGTAACAACCCGAAAAGTACCCAATTTTTCTAGTAAAAATATTTACTAACACTTTTCAGTAGAACTTAAGTTTTTAAAATAGAAATTTTTGTTCCGAGTCTTATTTTGAAATTCCGCGTTCGTATTTGGAATTTC
>JAIUZE010024689.1:0-14207 GCA_022085475.1 Heliosperma pusillum | reverse complement strand
AACCGTACTTGAAGATGGAGAGCGAAGAGGAGATTCTAGAAATATAAGTTAGGACGGATTTGAATAAGAAATGAAGGTTTTATGACGATTTTGCTCAAGAACGACGAAGAACGATGAAGAACGAAGAAGAACGATGAAGAACGATTAAAGAAAGTATTAATTAGATCTTAAGTTGATTTATTGTAAAATGAAAAGGTAGTTAGTGAGTAATGGTGGAGTGGGCCGTGTACATATAGAAGAATTATGGAGTCGGGTTTTGAAATTGTTGTTACGGGATTGACTCGGGTTTTATAATTATATTAAGCTAATTAATTAAATATCATTAGATTAAATGATTGTTTAATAAAATATCTAGATAATAATTAGATATTATGTTATTGTAATCAAAAAGAAAGAAAAATATCTAGTCCTATTAGAGGAGGAAGAGCCGTGTGACATGAGAAGAAACCGGGTCTGATTTTAATCGATTTGCGTAATTTAAACTGACGGATCGATAAAGTTACAAATATCTTAGATATTCGTATTAGTTTAATCGAAAGAATTCAAATATCTAATGTGAGTGGAAAAAGATGACATGGGCGTGTGACTCATGCCAAAATCGGGTTTCGGGTTTGTTTCGGGACTTAAGTTGTCTCGGGAATAGTTAAATGACGCTCGGGTTTAAACCGTAAAACCTTCTCTTAAATTCCGAATAAATTCAAAATAATTATATTAAATTATCATAAATTCAAATAAATCTTAATAAAAATAAATTAAATTTATTATTTTTCAAATATAATTTCGGTCTTTAATATTACGAGGTGAGTCGGGAAAAGTCAACGAAAGTCAAAGTTGACTTAAAAACGGGATTCTCATGGAATCTCGCAGAAATTCCAAATACGAACTCGGAAATTCCAAATTCAACTGGGAACAATAAATTCCAATTTAAAACTTAAATATGCTGAAAAATATCTGTAAAACTATTTTTACTAGAAAAATAGGGTACTTTTCGGGTTGTTACAATCACCCCTCCTTTTAAAAAGTTTCGTCCTCGAAACTTAGAAGAAGGAAAGTAACATATATGTAGGTCTATTTCAAAACTTTAGAAATATATTTGTAATAAATCAGGATCTTATCATGGGACGGAAGTTTCTCTTCTGCCAATTAAGACATCTACGTCCAGTCAAGACTTTAAAGATACGTTTTCGCATACCAAAAACAATGAAGAAACTATTTATCGAACTCTCCAATAACGCGTCTCAACCTCCTTGACGGTAAAATACGTGAAAATCATAAAACATTCTAAAGCTATAGTTCAAAAATTCTATAGTAAAGGTAATAATTCTACTATCTTTGCCTAAAATTTCTAACTAAAGCTTCTAATAATTTATTTATAAGAGATGACACTCGATATAAGGAACGGAATATTCGAAAGAATAAATCGAATAGAAAGAGGGAAGAAAGAAAGAGATTAGCCGGAAAAGTAGATCCGTTTATTGATATAGGAATGTCCGAATGAAGATAAGAGCATGAAAACACCTCTCCGGACGGTAAAGATATAGGAGTACTTTCTCCAACTGAAGATTTGAGAGGTAAATTATCTGATAGTCTTATTGAACTAAAGGACAAAGAAGTTCCCGTATAAATTAAACACGGTATTTCTTAAATTGAAAACATACCAGTCACAATGTCTGGTTGAGCATCGGCCTCAGCGCGGCTCATGATGAAAATTCGACCCTTCGGTCTCCCAGAATTAGCTGGTGTAAAAGCTATCTTCTTCCTATCAGGACATACATTAGCCTGGTGTCCCGGTTTCTGACAAGCATAGCACACAATTGGCTGGTTGAAACAGCCCATACCGGGATGCCTAGGCATCTTGCACCTAAAACAGATACGACCCTGAAGATCGTTGTTGTTGCTCGGGACGAATGGACTGTTACTTCGAGTTGCTTGTCCACTCTGAAAGTTCCTCCTCTTGTTTGGGTAAGAGGAGGGAAAAGAAGGTCGAGAGGTAGGATACAACGGTCTCTTGCCAAAGGCATTAGGAGCTACAAACGAAGTACGGGCCTCTTCGGCAATCTCCCGATTAGAACTTTCTGCCCAAATAGCATCATTGTAGATAGAGACAAAAGAAGTAGCACCCCTACTGATCTTGCCCTTCACCTGAGGAGAAAGCTTTCCTAGGTAAAAGAAGGCCTTGTCTTCCTCCCTTGAAATAAGCCGAGTGGCATAATGAGCCAACTCGTTGAACTTGGTTGTGAACTTCTGAACTGAGAGAACTCCTTGTTTGAAATCCATGAATTCTTTCAGTTTCTGCTGTCTCAATTCATCCGGGTAGAACCTCGCCTCCAATAGTTCACGGAAACGAGTCCACCCAAAATCTGGTTCTAACTTAGACGTAGGGCCAGTAAGTGACCACCACTGATCAGCTTCCTTCACTAAGAAGTGGGAAGCAAGACGGACTTTATCCGCTTCAAGAACATCATAAAGAGAAAAGTTCTTCTCCATTTCTCGAATCCATTCAGAAAGTTTGACGGGGTCTCCTTCACCATCATAGGTTTTGGCTTGGCTCCTAGATAGTTGTGTAGCAACCCACGTATAACTCCCGTGTCTCTCACGGTCGGGAAGAGGATTAGGAATAGGATTTGCTTGTTGATTTTGCTGATTTTGAATAATAACAGTAAGAGCTGCTAAGATCGTGTTGTCAATTCTCGGAGGCATCTTGCAAAAGAAAACACAGATTAGTACTTATCAGTTAGCAAGCACAAAGAGACTACAACATAAATCCTAATCTACCCATCCTACCATTCTATCTCACAAGTTTATTATTTTATTAAGGTCAAGTTTTTTATGCAAGGGTACACAAACGTGCGTCGGGAGCAAAAATAGCTCTGATACCAACTGTGACACCCTCAAATTTGCGGAAAGAAAAAAAATTATTTAAATACATAAAAGAGATATGATAAGACATAACGAAGGTGTCATAAAATAAAAAGGTCATTACAAAACGGAAATAGTATTTTACAAAAGAAATATACAAGACGGGAGACATATCTCCCGTATAAATACGGAAATAAAAGTGTGTACAATAATATACAAACTATGAACCGAATATAGGTCCAAGGTAAATACTTCGCGCGCTAGCTCGTCCATGTACCCCAAATATGCAACACCACCTGTTCGACCGCATTAAATATAAACACGGAAGCCACAGTCAGTGGGGAGTAACTCCGAGTTCTCCCAGCCACGAAATGTCGAGTTTAATGAAACATGAATAAAATAAAAGCAATGTATATGGAAAATACAAAACTTAAACATATATGATATGCTTTTCATGTTATGAAACAATTAACTAACATATAAACTATCATATGAAAGCTATCATGTGAAACCGATAATAAAATATAACAAGAGGTAGGGAAGCTGGTATGCTAGCTCAGAGGTTACCCTGTAACGTGGCCATGATACACTCAAACCCTAATCAACACGTAATCATGTATCAGTTAACAACCGTTAATCCAAACTCTATCAATCCTAGCCGGCTTGCATCTCACCTTCTAGAACTCATAGAATCATACATACATGAAAGACTTATACTTCTACAAAACAGGCATAAGTTCTTAGTACCGTCCATAGTCGATTGTAACTCGAGGCTATACCACAAGGTAGGAAAACATCCTAGTCCTAGACTGATCAGACCTAGCGACAACAGCTATTCCGTTCCCCTTCCCATGACATAACCGTCTATGAGAAACTCTACTAGGCGACCCCCTAAGCAGAGATGGCTAGTACTTAAGCTGGTTCCAACCCCAAAACGGATTAGGCAACCATGCCCCGACTTGGATATAAACACACCAAGCCGAGACACAAAAGCTATCAAGCGGCAAACTCCGTATGCTCGTTAAAGATAGTACGGGCCTATCAATGTCGTGGTCCAAGCTACTCATTTAGAATTAGCATGGTCAAGACGCCATATACTCATAATTCTCTCTGGGTACTTAGTCAACACGACACCAACCATATAATAAAACAGTCACGGGAAAAACATCCTATCATGTGACTAATTGCATATCAATAATAATCAAATATCATATCGCCTCATATCTACTAAGGCTAATTCATAATTAAATACAACCTAACTTGAAGACAAATCCCCGACCCGAGTCCCGCGACGGGTCATCAGTCAAATCGGGGCTGACTAGATCTTAGTTTGACCAAACCCGTTGGATCAAACCGGCTAGACGCAGAGTCTTTATCACATAGACATAAAATCAACATATTCATTACATGTTATTTTATTACTACTTCTAACATGTGAATTATCATATTATACCAAAAACCCGCTTGACTTAAATGATTTCAACGTAAACTAATCTCGTATTATAATTTCTAACATGTGAGAAATAATAATTTATGAAAAACCTTTTAAATTAAATATTTTACTTATTAACATTTCCCACTTGCTAAATATTACAAAACATGATAAAAATGACGATAACTCAAAAACCGTCACAAGTCCCAAAGTGGGACCCACGGGCTGAGTTGGGCCGGACCCACATGAGCTTGGATGGGCCCCACGGCCTGTTTTGACAAAAATGGCTGTTTTGCTTTAATTTTTCTAAAACCGATTTCTAATATTTTCCCGCATACTTAACATAATTAAAACCCGTCAAAAAAACAATTAAACAATCAAACATCGACACAAACACCAAAGACCAACCCCGGACCAAATCCAGACCGGGCTGGACCGGCCTGAACCGGTCTGACCAGGCCTGAACCGGCCGGTCTGGTTCGGTTTTCAGCCCCATTTTCCGGCCACCCAACACGGTCCAAACAACCACCACTCCAATTAAATTCTAACATGTTTTTAATTAACAAACATCCATTTTAACAACCAATTTAATCATCCAACATACAAAAATCATCACCATGGAGAAATCATAAAAATATAACAAGAACACTAACATATTTATAAATTCCTACAACATAATAAAATTTACCACTTATCATGTTACTAACTAAAAATCATAAAATCATAATAATATGAACAAAAACCAAAGATGAACCAAAAACTAAAGAAAACAAAAGCTAAAGCTAAGTTACTAACTAAAATCATATTTAGCCATAACATGAACCAAAAACTACAAACTATGCTACTAACTAAAATCATAAATAACAAAACTAAAAGCCATGTGACATTAATTCGTCGAGTAAAACGGAATTGTTACCTTAGCTAGCCAAAACAATTAGCACCAAAATAATAATAAGAAGTATATAATAAGGAACCCTCCTACTAATCTTCACCCAAAATATACGAGTCTCCAAACTCGTCTTCAAAATCTTCCCCTATAAGAAATAACAAGAAAAACATTATTAGAACTAAAAATATGAATTTCCATAATTAAAGTGTTGAAAACGATCTTGACGGAATTGAAATTTAACCGTACGTGTGAAGAGAGGAGCGAAGAGGAGAGTGTAGAAATATAAAGTAGGAAGGATTTAATTAAGAGATGAAGATTTTATGAAGGTTTTTCTCAAGAACGATGAAGAACAATTGAAGAACGACGAAGAACACGAAGAACGATCAAATAAAGTGATGTTTCGATCTTAATTTGATTTGTTGTAAAATGAAAAGTTGTTTGTGAGTTATGATGGGTGGTTGGAGCCGTGTAAATATAGGCCAATAATGATGTCGGGTTTTGAAATTGTTGTTACGTAATTGACTCGCGTTTACTAATTATTTTACGGTACACGATTAATATAATTAACGATAAAGTTAATTACCCTATCAAGATATTATGATATTGTAATGAAAAATAATGAAAATATCAAGGCTTAAGAGTGGGGGAAGGGAGCCGTGTGATGTTGAGCTTGTCGGGTCCGATTTCGAGCGTTTGCGTAGTTTTCGTTAAACTGATCGATAAAGTGAAATATATCTAGATATTATGATATATTAATCAAAAGTAAGGAAAATATCAAGGTCTATTAGAGGGGAAAGAGAGCCGTGTGGGATAGGTGATATCGGGTCTGATTTTTTCTCGATTTGCGTAATCTTCCGTTGGCGGATCGATAAAGTAACAAATATCTAAGATATTTGTATTAGTTTAATCGAAAGAATTAAAATATCTAAAGTGAGTGGAAAACGATGACATGGCCGCGTGACTCATGCCAAAGTCGAGTTTCGAATTTGTTACGGGATTTATGATGAGTCGGGAATAGTTAAATGAGGTTCGGTTAAAAACCGTAAAAGTTATTCTTTAAATTCCGAATAATTTCAAAATAATTATATTAAATTATGATAAATCTTAATAAATCTAAATAAAAATAAATCAAAAATATTATTTTTTTAAATAAAATTTCGGTCTTCAAACTTTTGAAAAATCCTCAAAATTTATCAAGAACACTAAAACAACATAAAAATTCATACAACATAAAAATCAAGAACAATAAAACAACATAAAAATTCCATATCATCTCAGAAATTCCAAATACGAACGCGGAATTTCAAAATAAGACTCGGAACGAAAATTCCTATTTTAAAAACTTAACTTCTACTGAAAAGTGTTAGTAAATATTTTTTTACTAGAAAATCGGGTACTTTTCGGGTTGTTACAAAGAGGTAAACATTTCTCCCAAGAAGTATGAAAATCTAAGGCACAAGCTCGGAGAAGATCCTTTAATGTCTGGATAGTCCTCTCAGTCTGTCCGTCTGTAGCGGCATGAAAAGCTGTACTCATTAGTAGCTTACTACCCATGGCTTCTTGTAAAGCAGTCCAGAAACGAGAACAGAATCTAGGGTCTCGGTCTGAAACTATATCTTTAGGAACTCCATGGTAGCGTACTATCTCTTTCACATAGGCACCAGCTAGAACATTTAAATTCCATGTTTCCTTGATCGGTATAAATCTAGCACATTTGGTCAGTCGATCTACAACTACCCAAACAACATCCTTTCCACCAGTAGTTCTAGGTAAAGCCATCACAAAGTCCATGGCAATGGACTCCCATTTCCAAAGAGGAACATCCAAAGGTTGTAGCAAACCTCCGGGTTTCTGATGCTCAATTTTCACTTTCTGGCAGGTAAGACATTTGCTAACATAATCTAGGACATCAATCTTCATTCTAGGCCACCAAAATTGTAATCTCAAGTCTTTATACATCTTGTCACCACCAGGATGAATAGAATAAGGAGAAAGGTGAGCCTCAACAAGGATCCTCTTTCTCAACTCAGCTACATTCGGAACATACATCCTACCATGGTAACGAAGATATCCATCACTATCCACCACACAATCCTTAGCTTGCCAAAGCTGAATTTTTGCTTAAATGGATTTGAAAGTAGCATCTTCAGGTAGGCAAGTACGGATCTCACGATAAAAGTCAGGTTCTGCACTCAAGGCACTAAGATGATCAAAGCCCTTCTCAACCAGGCTTATCCCTAACTTTTGAAATTCTACGATAAATTCATGAGGTAATTCACGGATAGTGTTCAAAGAGTGACAAGTCTTTCTACTCAAAGCATCGGCCACCACATTTGCTTTCCCTTCATGATAAATTAATTCAGCATCATAATCATTCACTAACTCTAGCCATCTTCTTTGCCTCATATTCAACTCTTTCTGGGTAAAAATACATTTCAAGCTTTTATGGTCGGTATAAATTCGGCAATGAACTCCAATAAGGTAATGTCTCCATGTCTTCAAGGCATGCACCACCGCAGCTAACTCAAGATCATGAGTCGGATAATTCACCTCGTGAACTCTCAGCTGTCGAGAGGCATAAGCAATAACCTTTCGATTTTGCATTAAGACACAACCTAGACCATATTTTGAAGCATCACAATAAACATCATAGTCCACACCATCCTCAGGTAAGGTCAACACTGGAGCAGTAGTCAACCTAGTTTTCAATTCCAGGAAAGCATTCTCACATTCATCGGTCCACACAAACTTAGACTCCTTCTTCAACAATTGAGTCATCGGTCTAGCTATCTTAGAAAAATCTTTCACAAATCGACGGTAATAACCCGCCAAACCAAGGAAACTTCGAATCTCAGTCACATTTTTCGGACTCTTCCAATCAACAACGGCTTCAATTTTGGCAGGATCTACCATAATACCATCTTTGGATATGACATGTCCAAGAAAAGCTACTTGATGCAACCAAAATTCACATTTAGAGAACTTAGCAAACCACTTTTGACGACGAAGAATGTCTAAAATGATACGGAGATCTTTGACATGATCTTCATCATTCTTTGAGAAAATTAAGATATCATCAATGAATACCACAACACATTTATCGAGGTACTCACTAAAGGTACGATTCATTTGATCCATGAAGATAGCAGGAGCATTAGTCAATCCGAAAGGCATCACTTTAAATTCGAAATGTCCATATCTCGTGCTGAAAGCAGTCTTAGGAATATCGGATTCACGAACTGGAATTTGATGATAACCCGATCTAAGATCAATCTTGGAAAAAGTAGAAGCACCACGTAATTGGTCAAAGAGATCATCAATTCGTGGAAGAGGATATTTGTTCTTGACTGTCACACGATTAAGTTCACGATAATCGATACAAAGTCGCATAGAACCATCCTTTTTCTTCACAAAGAGAACGGGAGAACCCCAAGGAGAAGCACTAGGCCTAATAAAGCCTTTCTCAATCAAGTCATCAAGTTGGATTCTCAACTCTTTCAATTCGGAAGGAGCCATACGATAAGGAGCTTTAGCAATTGGTCCAGTTCCAGGAACTAGATCAATGGAAAATTCAACATCTCTTTCAGGAGGAATTCCGGGTAATTCATCGGGAAAAATATCTGGATATTCACAAACAATAGGAACATCCTTCAAAGGAGGAAGAGAAGAATCAGAAGTAGTCACTACGCATAGAAACGCTTGATGACCCTTCTTCAAAACATTCATCATTTTCATAGCTGAGATTAACTTCACACTAGCTTGCTTTCTAACTCCTTGATAAGATACACGAGTACCCAAAGGACTTTTAAGAATAATCTTTTGATCTCGGCATTCGAATCGAGCATGATAAGTAAATAACCAATCCATGCCCAGAATAACATCAAATTCTTCAAGTGGGAATCGAAAGAGATTAGCCGGAAAAATAGATCCCGATATTGATATAGGAACATTGGAATAGATATTAGAACAGGAAAAGATGTCACCGGAAGGTAAAGATATATCCGTGCTTTCACCAAGCGAAGATTCAAGAGGTAATTTGTCGGAGAGTTTCATCGATATGAATGACAAAGAAGCACCTGTATCGAATAAAACTAAACAAGGAACTTTAAATATTAAGAACGTACCAGTGACTATATCTGGGTGTGCCTCCGCCTCAGCACGGCTCATCAAGAAAATACGACCTCTCGGTCTCTCAGAAGTAGCAAGTGTAGTAGCAACATCAGTCTTCTTCGCAGGACATACATTAGCCTTGTGTCCAGGCTTGTTGCAGAAGAAACATATAATAGGCCTATCCCTATCAAAACAACCAACTCCGGGATGTGCTGGCTTCTTACACTGGTAGCACACACGATCCTTCAGTCCTTTGTTGTTGCTAGGACATAGATTACGAGCACCTTGATTTGCTTGACCACTCGGAATAAACCTTCTCTTATTAGGATAAGAGGGAATGGAAGAAGCAACATAAGGCCTAGAAGGAACAACGTAAGGCCTAGGAGTAGGATAGAATGGCCTCTTGCCAAGAGATGTACTAGAAGCACGAGCCTCTTCATCAATAGCTTTAAGAGAGCTCTCGGCCCATAAGGCATCATCGTAGATCGAGACAAAGGATGTAGAATCTCTACGAATCATACTCTTAAGCTTTGGCAAGTGTAGTGGCATAGTGAGAAAGTTCATTGAATTTATCGGTAAAGGCTTGAACAGAAAGATTTCCTTGCTTCAATTCCATGAACTCTTTAAGTCTTTGTTGTTTCAGCTCTTTTGGATAGAATCTAGTTTCAACTAGATCCTTAAAGCGATCCCAACCAAAGCCAGGTTCAAGAATAGAAGTAGGACCAGTCATAGACCACCATCTATCCGCTTCTTTCACAAGGAAATGAGAAGCCAATTTCACCTTGTCACCTTCACGAACTTCATACAAGGCAAAACTCTTCTCCAATTCACGGAACCATTCAGTGAGTGCCACTGGATCTACTTCACCACCATACGTCTTGGTGTTGTTTCGAGTTAATTGATTTGCCACCCAAGTATAAGTGCCAGGGGCACCTTCTGGAGGCGGAGTAGGAAGAGGAGCAGGAACAGGTTGGTTTTGTTGATTCTGAAGAATCTGAGTAAGAGCTTGTAGGATTGCATTATCTACAACTTTTCTTGGAGGAGCCATCTTACAAAAGAAGACATTGGCTTACTTAACAAAGACTTACTTAACAAATAGCAATCACAAAGAGACTACAACATAAAGTCCTAAATCTACCCATCCTACCCATCTCTCAAGTTTATTATTTCAAGGTCAAGTTATTTATAGTAGGGTGCACAAACGTGCGTTGGGAGCAAATAAGCTCTGATACCAACTGTGACACCCTCAAAAATCGCGGAAAAATTAAACACGTAATTTCTAAATAAAAACTGCATGGATATGTTTGTAATAGGTTCATTTGAGTAAAAACCTGTAATTTTTTAAAACCTGAACCTGTTATAAAGATATCCTAATAGAAGGTGTCAAAACATGCAAGGTCTAAACAAACTTATTTACATAACCATCGCTATAAATAGCGGAGAACAAAATGATACAAAACAAATGTACAGAGGGAGACATATGTCTCTAAAAGTGTGACATACATGTCACTACAAAATGGGAACCAATCTAAGTTCCAAGGTTACTTTGCTCGCTAGCTCGTCCGTGTACCCCATATAAGCATCACCTACCTGTCAATCGCATTTTATACAAACACGAAAGCCACAGTCAGTGGGGAGTAACTCCGAGTTCTCCCAGCCACGAAATGTCATGTTAATATAACATGAAAGCATATAAATATGAGCAAATATAATACATAGCCCATTTAAAGGCTAAACCATCAAGCTTTTCATGTGAAATTCAATATAAATAACATATAGTCCTAGTATGTGAATACTAGACCAACTCAAGCTACACTATCATGTGAGTCACATATCATACGGGAATCCAAACTCTATCAACCATAGCCGGCTTGCATCTCACCTTCTATGTTTCATAAAATCATCAAACAAGAAAGGGCAATATATCTAGAGACAGGCATAAGTTGTAACAACCCGAAAAGTACCCAAATTTTCTAGTAAAAATGTTTTACTAATACTTTTCAGCAAAGTTAAGTTTTAAAATAGAATTTATTGTTTCGAGTCGTATTTGGAAATTCCGAGTTCGTATCTAGAATTTCTGGGAGATTCCATGAGAATCCCGTTTTTAAGTCAACTTTGACTTTCGTTGACTTTTCCCGACTCGCCTTGTAATTTTGAAGACCGAAATTTTATTTAAAAAAAATTAGATTTTTAATTTATTTTTATTAGGATTTATTTAGATTTATCATAATTTAATATAATTATTTTGAATTTATTCGGAATTTAAAGAATAACTTTTACGGTTTAATCCTGAACATCATTTAACTATTCCCGAGTCATTTTAAATCCCGAAACAAACCCGAAACTCGACTTTTGCATGAGTCACACGCCCCATGTCATCTTTTTCCACTCACTTGAGATATTTTCATTCTTTCGATTAAACTAATACGAATATCTAAGATATTTGTTACTTTATCGATCCGTCAACGTAAATTACGCAAATCGCTCAAAAACAGACCCGATTACTACCTAAACCACACGGCTCTCCTACCCTTTAATAGGACTTGATATTTTTCTTTCTTTTGATTACAATAACATAATATCTTGATATTTGATTTAATTAACTTAATATCTAATTAATTACAGTAATATAATTATTAAACCCGAGTCAATTCCGTAACAACAATTTCAAAACCCGACTCATTATTTCTTCTATATATACACGGCTCACACTCCATCATTACTCACTAACAACTTTTCATTTTACAATAAATCAAATTAAGATCTAATTAACACTTTCTTTAATCGTTCTTCATCTTTCTTCGTCGTTCTTCGTCGTTCTTGAGCAAAATCATCATAAAACCCTCATTTCTTATTCAAATCCGTCCTAACTTATATTTATAGAATCTCCTCTTCGCTCTCCATCTTCAAGTACGGTTTATTTTCAATTCCGACAAAATCGTTTTCAACATTTTAATTATGGAAAATCAAGTTTTAATTCTAATAATGTTTTTCTTGTCATTTCCTATAGGGGAAGATTTTGAAGACGAGTTTGGAGACTCGTATATTTTGGGTGAAGATTAGTAGGCGGGTTTATACTTCTTATTTTTTTGGTGCTAATTGATTTTGCTAGCTAAGGTAACGATTCCGAGTTACTCGACGAATTTAATGTTACATATCCTTTGTTTCTTTTGTTTTTGGTTCATCTTTTGTTTTTGTTCATGTTATTGTTATTTGTGGATTTTAGTAGTAACATGATAAGTAGTTATGATTTTTATGTTGTTTGGAATTTTTAATATGTTAGTGTTCTTGACATATTTGTATGATTTATTTATAACCATGATTTTTATATGAATGATGGTTGAATTGGATGTTTAAAAATGGATGTTGTTAATAAAAACCATGTTAGAATTAATTTGGAGGGGTGGTGGTTTTGGACCGTGTAGGGTGGCCGGAGGTGGGGCTGGAAAACCGACCCAAACCAGCCGGTTCAGGCCGGCCCAGCCGGTCTGGATTTGGTCAGGGTATGGTCCTTGGGTTTTGTGTCGATACTTGTTTGTTTTGTTGTTGTTATGACGGGTTTTAAATATGTTAAGCATGCGGGAAATATTAAGAAACGGTTTTTAGTAAAGTCTATCAAAAAGCCCAAAACAGCCCAAAAACAGGCCGTGGGCCCAGTCCAGGCTCGTGTCTTGGTCGGCCCAAGTCAGCCCGTGGGTCCCTTTCTTAGTCTTGTGACGGTTTTTGAGTTATTGCCATTTTATCGTGTTTTGTAATATTTAGCAAGTGGGAAATGTTAATAAGTAAAATATTTAATTAAAAAGGTTTTTCATAAAATTATTATTTCTCACATGTTAGAAATTATAATACGAGATCGTAGTTTAATTTGATATCCTTTAAGTCAAGCGGGTTTTTCGTAAGATTTAATAATTCACCTGTTAGAAGTTTTAATAAAATAACATGTAATGAATATGTTGATTTTTATGTCTAAGTCTAATTGGTAAAGACTCTGTTTCTAGCCGGTTTGACCAAACGGGTTTGGTCAAACTAAGATCTAGTCAGCCCCGTTTGGACTGATGACCCGTCGCGGGACTCGGGTCGGGGATTTGTCTTCAAGTAAGGTTGTATTTAATTAATGAATTAGCCTTAGTAGATATGAGGCGATATGATATTTGAATATGATTTTTTATATGCAATTAGTCACATGATAGGAAGTTTTTCCCGTGACTGTTTGATTGTATGATATATGTTGTGTTGACTAAGTACCCATAGAGAATTATGAGTATATGGCGTCTTGACCATTCTAATTCTAAATGAGTATCTTGGACCATGACATTGATAGGCCCGTACTATCTTTAACGAGCATATGGAGTTCACTGCTTGATAGCTTTTGTGTCACGGCCTTGGGGGCTTATCTCCAAGTCGGGGCATGGCTGCCTGATCCGTTTTGGGACTGGAGCCAGCTTAAGTACTAGCCATCTCTGCTTAGGGGGTCGCCTAGTAGAGTTTCTCATAGACGGTTATGTCATGGGACGGGGAACGGAATAGCTGTTGTCGCTGGTCTGATCAGTCTAGGACTAGGATGTTTTCCTACCTTGTGGTATAGCCTCGAGTTACCGAAGTCGACTATTGACTGTTCTAAGAACTTATGCCTGTTTCTAGACGTATTGGTCTTTCATGTTTGTATGATTCTATGAATCTTAGAAGGTGAGATGCAAGCCGGCTAAGGTTGATAGAGTTTGGATTACCGATTGTTAACTGATTCACATGATATTATGTTTGAGTAGGGTTTGAGTGTATCAGGGCCATGTTTTAAATGTAACCGCTGAGCCAGCATACCAGCTTCCCTACCTCGTGTTATAGATTGTTAACATATTCACATGATAGCCTTCATATGATAGGTTATATATTAGTTATTTGTTTCATAACATGATAAGC
>JAIUZE010024688.1:0-24446 GCA_022085475.1 Heliosperma pusillum | reverse complement strand
GATCCAAGTAAAGTATAGAGGAAAAACTGATATGCTGCCTTGATCTTTCTTTGTCTCGAACCCCAGACCCCTATAATAATGGTAGAGTAAGGGGTGGCCCCAAAGCGGAATTGACCGGTCGGTAGTGGTTGGTCGAAGCTCCAGTAGGTAGCCCCTCCCTTCTCAGGGAACCGTACGTGAGACTTCCGCATCATACGGCTCCGTCCCGAGCTTTCGTCGTCGGCCCTTGTCATTAGACCCCTCTCTATGCATGTATTTTCAGCCTGGACTCTCGAATCTTTTGCTTTTCGGGTAGTGGGCGAACAATGCTGCTTGCGTTGCGGGGGATGCCCGCTCGTATGGCCCGGCCTGCTTCCCGCCCGAAAGAACCGCTCACTAGCTAGCCGGACTCGTGAGGGGCCCCATTTTGAGACATACTAAAAACCATGCCTTTCGAACCGAACGTAAGGCCCGTCTTCCAAATAAAAAAAGAAAGAGACTCGTTGGGAAGAAAGATGGAGGGCGGCCTGTAGAGCACATGTAACGCACCGTCGGGTTGCTCACGCAGGCGGATCTCTCTCTCTAGATATCTATGGATCTCTAGAGAGGAGAGAGATGTAAAAGTAATAGCCTTATGTATGTATGTATGTATGTATGTTATGGCCGCTCCCCGACTTACGGCCTTTACGCTACTACTACTGTGCTGTGATGTGAGCGGTTCAAATTGGTTTGATCTTTCCCAATCATCCTGGCCGGAACTTGTACGCAGCACTTGTTAAAGGTTTAGAACTCTTTTTTTTTCTGAATCTTAAGGACAGGACCTTACCCTATTCTCGAACCCTCCGCGGAGCTCTACCCTGCCCGCATTTCCTTTTTTTTTAAGGGGGTCGCAGACATGTCTCCACCTGCTGCCACCAGTCTTTCTTCGGAATTTTACTGAACGGGTTGAGCCTCTCCTCCCGTTTGTTTTAGCAACTTATCCTAAGGTCTCCTCGCCAAGAGCTCCCCGGTGACGACAGAGGAACCAACCCGCCTGCTGTGGCGGGGCGGCTTTTTTGTTTCACAATAAGACCTGGACGATTATCCCTACCCTCCTCGGTAGCTTACGAGTTTACGTCCATCCCTGGTTGGGTACAGTTTCCTTTCGATTTCTTCCTTGTAGCCGTTACCTGAATTCGCGCAAGTGTGTCCACACCCTCCAAACTTACTTGACGAGGAATCCATTCTCGCGAACAAACACAACTCCTACACCCACCCAGGAGCACCCCTTCCTGCATATTCATACAAGACCCGAGTAGGCGAGTCGAGGTCCTACAAGGTACCCACTACTCAGAGTACCCTCCCCAAAAAGGGAAAAAGATGTGTCTGTCAGGTTCGGTTCTTCTTAGTTAAGTTGGGCGGGTTCGACCAGAAATGCTATGCTTACGCACAAGACTACCCCTCTTCCCGAAAGCTTCGCGGAGACTACTTTACGACGACGGACGACCGCCCGTAGGGGGTTTACTGCACAAGGCCCCTGCAGAGGAAATTATCCTAGCGAATAGAAGATGCTCAGCTCCGCACAACATAGGGATTAGCACGCTTTCGGAAAGAACATAGAATAGTAGAAGATCCAGCATGCAGAACACGGCGATCATTAGAAATTCACGAATTAGAGATGCTGTAATATACTCTTTCCCATAACTTCGCATACCAGACCAACCCACTAAAATGCAAATAGGGATCAAAAATGTGGTCAATATCACGAAGAATAAAGAGATACCGTCTATACCCAAATAAAAATTTATGTTTTCATAAGGAAGCCATCGAAGGCTTTCGACAAATTGAGATTTGGCCGTAGAAGGATCAAATTGTATCCGAAGAACAGGAGAATACAAAAAAGTAATAAGAGAAGCGCACAGACCAATCAATCGTATCGATCGTATTCTTGAATTTGGAATGAAAAGAAGAGTAATGCTTCCTAGCACGGGACACAGAATAAGACCACTTAGATCAAAATAGCATTCACAGAAATGTTCTAACATAGAGCAAAATCGAACATTGAAAAGATTAGTTGACAACAGTAAAAAGATGAGCGCCTAATTCCAATACAATAAAGGTCTATCAGTTCAAGTCAGCTGAACGCCGTGATTGATGAGTAGGTAGGTAAGTTAGGTGTACCTCTCGCCCAGTGGAAAGCTAGTTTCCTTCCCCCTGAATGAAGAAGTAGTGGGGCCTCCTGCGCCCCCTGAGGTGCCTTTTTTTTTTTTATTATTTTTTTAATTTCCATTAAAAAATCAGTAAGGTAAGAACTAGTACTAAACTTCTTTCCCTCTTTATACTTTTCTTCTCTCCTTTTGTTTTTGCTTTCACCCGGGCTTTTCATTATGTTTTCTAGAGACCCGGTTATTATTATTTTATGTAGAAAGGTGAGGCGCGAAGCCCTAGCATACAGAAAAAATCCAAGATAACGGCTGTCAAAGGACGAGTAAGGGACGAGGAGTGGGAAGCTCTCGAAACCAAACGAGACTAGAAGGAAGATGGGAATTAGCACCATTCCTATGAGTGCTTTTGTCTCGAAGAGCCAACAAAAAATAAAATAAAAAAAGGGCAGCCCTCTCTCTCTATCTCGGTCTCGGTTTAGCATTATATATCGATTTTGATCAAATTTATTTTGGTTGTAGTTCGGATTAAGGAGTAGCTCCCCCATGCTGTGGTGGTGAAGGTGGGGGCTGCTGCCTCCCTTGGTTTTTGGGGGGAAGGATCCTCATTTATCTTTTTTACGGGCCCGTAAAATAAAGAAAATGGGTTTTGGGGGAAGCGTGGTAGGTCTTGAAAAGCCTGATAGAGGCAGAAGCCGAGGTCACCAGAGCTATCTGCATTGAGTGTGTCGATTGAAAGAAAAGAGGAGAGGAGATAACTCAAATGCCGACGCAGAAATTAAAAGAGTCGTGCCATTCAAAGTGGAATTCTTTTAAGATCCATTGCTCGATTTTGCATGCTCTGCTCTCAAAATGCAGAGAGACTTTCGGGGGCAGATCCGCGGGTTGGTTGGTCCAGAAAGTAAAAGTTATGGGAGAAGCAGGCTAAGTTAAATAATCTACTGATGCTCTATTATAGAATCTTATGAATCACGCGCGGCACACTTTATATATCTCCTCCGTCTACAAGGTGAACAGCTTAGCTTACAGCACAGCGTGTTCGCCACCACACTGGCCTGGCTAGTGCATTGGCCTTACCATAATAAGGCCGAAAATAAAAGTATGAGCCTTCAATTAGAACGCCCCATATCTCGTGACACGCGGAGCGTGGCATTTCCTTTTATCCGTATTCTAACCAAAAGATTCATTCTTTATCAAGTACCATTCAAAGGTTGCATTATCTCTTTGAGTGAAGAAGAGAAGGACTTTGGATAGACACTCTTGAGCCATGTTCGCTGCCCTCCTAGGCTCCCTACACTATTATATATATCTTTTTTTCTATTGATAGATTCTAGCTCCAAAGAACAGATACATGGAGCTATGTCGACTTACGTACGTCTCGTTGACCAAACGAGAAAGTATACTAGGCCACATATCATCCCCTCTTTCCATACAAGAAAAAAAAATAAAAGATATAATGATCGGTGCCTCTGGCCCCCTTGTTCCTTTCTCCTTGACGTTATTTTCCTCGTTTTTATTACAATTACAATAAGGTAGCTTGCTTAGCTTACTTAGCGCTTGCGCTAAGGATCTAATCAGAGTCAAACTTGGGTTAAAAAACCTTTTCCTTATTAGCCAGAGTACAGGCGGACTCTTTGATCTTTAGTAAAGGTGGATTAAGCCAAAAAAGGTTTTTTTCGAACAGTCTCAACGTCCTCGTTGAGAGTCGCTCTGCGAGACGTCCAGTAGTCGAAGACTTGGTCTTCGGAATCGTAAGTCTCAGCCCGTTCCCAGCTTGACTTGCTCTCAGGTTGGCCCTTCGACTTTACTAAGTAGTCTTCCATTCGTGCAGTCGGTCTATGGGCTAGCCCATGGTGCGGTCAGCTATGATATACTCAACTTCTTCTTTAGTAGGTTAGGTTCATCTACAACATCTGGTGGTGCCCTCGTGGGCACGTTCCTCTCTGGGTCGGTCTGGTCTAATCTGACTTACACTTACATGGAATACGAGGTGCTCTCATAGGCAATCTACTTAGGTGAGGTTGTTCTCAGATATCGTGGACGGTACAGGAATCGAAATGAATCGTCTAGCTACTTCTATCTACGGGATTGGCTCAACAATCTCTATCTCGTTCCATGGAGTGGTAGAAAGTTTAAGCCGTTTGGAGTGCTGGGGCAAGTAAGTTATCAAAGTTTTCGACGAAACGGCAACTCTTGTTCAATCGGTTATTATGGGGTCTTATAGCTAAAAAAGCTTAGCTTAATCCGCAACCGGAGCTGAATATGCAACATCAATCTGTGACTGATATTTCTCATATAAGCATTGATGAATCGAACCTATAGAAATGCAGCTATCTTTGCCTGTGTGTGCCCCATACCAGAATAGAGTCTAGGGTGGCCTCCTTTCGCCTTGGAAGGCTACTTGCGGCGAATCTTTCACTCGACCTCAGAGTCGTGGACCTCTGTCTGGTTTTCTTTGCGATCCCTAATAGAAAGATTTTTTTTTATCTCTTTTGTTCGGGTGAGATAGTCTTCTTCTTTTTTTTTTTTTTAAAGAAGCTATGTAAAGATTAAAGTTCAAAGGAAAGATCCTCTTTTTCTGATATTTAATTTCGTTGCACTTTCGGTATCATGTTGTAAATCAGCTTACCTAATATAATATAAGAAAGATTAGATAGATAAGGTATTTATGAGCTGACCAAAGGTATGCAATTGCTCGACTTACTGGAGAGGAAGAGAATAACTCACTTCTTATACCTAGCCCTCGGGATGAAATAGCAATGAAAGAGCTCGCATAAGAATTAGAAGTGGGGAGAGGAAGCGAAGGTCTCTCGTTTGAAGCTAGCTATCGCAAACCCTGCTCGTGACGTAGACTTTAAGTTAAGGGCGTCTTTCCTTCTCTTTTTAAATACCGTACAAACAACTTTTTTAGTTAAAAAGGTTTTTTTTCATTGATGAAACCACGTCTTTTTTGCATTCTTTGCAATTTCTGCTATTTCTTACATAAAAATCATAAGATACGAACTGCCACTAAATCTATGATTTTACGAGTAACGAAATTCTCTTTTTAAATCTCATTAATTTTTCTTAGTTACGAATGAAATAGATTAAAATTCCACCGGCTGGCTTAAAAAATTCAAATTTAAATTGAAGAAATTTCTGATCTTGCAATTTAGGTAGAATAATTCTTAAATCAGCCTTTTTGGTTGAACAAAGGGAATGGAGTTATAAAAGAGCAAAGGTTATGAAATAGCTTAAAATAGAAGTGAGTTAGGGATAGGAAACTCGTTTGTTAGCCAGCAAAAGGTTATTCTTCTTGATCGGGTTGAAGATTAGCCTTTTATTGATATTGATATTTTATATCAGTACAGGCATTAAATCTGAGAAATTAGGGAAGACAAACCCCATACTATAACTATATTACATTCTGGAATCTGGAATAAAAGGCCTCGTATTAAAGCCTTATTGCAGGAGACGAGTTCACTTGGTTAGCCAAGGGAAACAGGAAGCCATACTAAAGTGCATCCCGTGCATAAGTACAGTCCTGGCATGCTTATTAAAGGCAGGAGATAAATTAACAACATTGTCGGGAACCTTACTTAGCGGGAAAGAAGTATAAATTCTGATATATCAGTAAAGTCATTAAAGCCATATTGCGATAGCGATATTGGGCAACCCGTACTAAAGCTCATTCTGTCGCACCAGTACTAAAGCTCTTCGTCCCTACGCTCGTTGCATATGCTATTGCAGGAGAAGAATTCGCTTGCTTGGCTGAACTCGTTCGATTTGACAATTAGATTTGTATTTAGAGATCTCGTAATTCAATGAGCATTCTCCGGCACTTGACTCCCTTAACTTAACATCAGGAACAGGACTTCTTGAGCTTATAAGTCAGAAGAAGCTCAGTCTCAGTCTTAGCATGTTATTTAAGACAAGTTGAATCCCAGCTTAGGATGTTATGTTAGTTAAGTCGAATCCCAGCCTCAGCCTTAGACTTCGGTTTAAGGGCAGTCCTTCCTATCATTAAAGAAAGAATTTATATATAAATAAAAATATATGCATTTTATTTTTTTTGTGTGACTAGCTTTACACTCTCAGCAGCTTTCGAAGTCTCACCCTGGCCTGCAACTGGTTTGGTTTCTCCTTGGCTCCATTAGGGTTGATAGTATCATCCTGCAAAGTTCTTTGTCTTTATTTAGAACAGGGCTAGCTTTGCATTCATCTAGGCTGTGGCCTCTCATACGACAGAAGGAGCAATACTTCGGGGGATTCTCATAAATAATTAGTTTCCAGCGTCCAAACTTTCCCATCCCCAGCCAAATACGATTGGGCATATCCTTCAAGAGATCCACCAATACGCATACTCTAGCAACACTAGGCCTTGTAAGAACTCAGCCGGAACCTCAATACTTTTTAGTACCCGAAGATTTTTTACACAACGTCTTAGGGTAGAGTTTAGTGATAGAGGTAGGTCAGCTTGGTTCGCTGTGGCTTTAAAATGCCGGTGATGAAGCAAAGCAAATAGGGTGTAATAACATTAAGACTTCTCTGAGATTAAGAGGGGTTAGGAGGTCTTCCTGTAAGCCTTGTAACATTAACCCAAATTACAATCGTCACGGGTTTCGGCACATTCTTGTCGCCCTCTCTCCAGGTGGTATCCGTCCTATGCCTTTCTCAGTCTGGTTAGGTTTTCCAGAGGGTTTTCTGGTAAGCTGTTATAAGATTGGTATGATGTTAGTTGAGAGCTGTAAGCCCGATTGGGGTTACGTAGAGAGACTTATAGAGGATTTATCTCGCCAGCTCGACGACGATGCTTCTTTCCTCGTTGAGAAGATTGAGTGAAAATCTTGGACTCAATCACTCTGCGAGTACTGTAAGTGGTACTACGAGGCGTCGATGGACTATGGCTAAATTGCAACTCAGTAAACAAGGCCCTGTCAAGCGTGCTATGCTACCTTATCTTAATCTTATTTTATTTTTGATCTAGGTTATTATATGCTTAACACAGACCTCTTTAGTTTTAATATTCACGAGGTTGTATGTTCAATGAGATGACTTTCCCAACACTAGAAGTCCTACTCATGCTTCTGAAAAAGAGGAAGATCGCTAATTACAGGCAGTGTGTTCCATCTATGAGATGATCCATTTAAAAGGCCTATGGTTTAAGAAAAAAGATGGACATAACATATAAACTAAGCAATATCTAACAGAAGCGAGAAAAAAGGAGAGAGAAGAAGCATCTGACTCCTAAGCTACTAGCACGAAAGCCTTGACAACTACGTCTACGTTAATTACTAGCTAGCCTAAGAATAAAAGTACTAGCCAATGGTATTACTTACTTAGCCTACCGAGCCTATCAATAATAGAGAGGCGGGCAGAGAGCCAGCTAAGCCATATTTACCAAGTAGAAGAGAATGAATGTATGTGGGATTGGACGGTAGATTAGGGCAAGTTAAAGAGCATGTGAAAGCAGAACTAGAACAAAGACCCATAAGAGGGCTTGAACTAGCGAGATAGGCTAAAAATCGGCAATTGAATTGAGAAGGTTTCCGCAGTTGACCGGGAAGGGCTGGCAGAAGAGGTAAAGGCTAGCTTCTCTTTGGACCGGCACGGCATCAAAAAAGAATCAGATAAGTAAGCAATACCTCCTGCTATCTATTACCACGTCCTACTAACAATACCAGAGTAAATCAGTTAAATAACAATTCAAGACTGCAAGAAGTGCAGAACTAGATGATCAAACTGATGCTTTTACGCCGGAGAAAAAAAGATAGAAGGCACGAAGGCCGGACATCCAATACATTTCGAGATCACAGTACTGTAGGCTACGAAGCCCATCTCTCGAAATGAGGTCTCAGGTCGGGCACAAAAAACTTTTAAATAAGATAGCAATTAACTATTAGATTAAATAATCTAATTCAATTCATCCTGATAGTTTAAACTAAATGTACGCCTGCACTCGCTCCCTCTGGGGCATCAGTCAGAGTCGTCGACTGAAAGAAAGCATTTCACAGACCTGAAATACGTAGCAAATGCTACTAGGGTGCGAGCTACACCAACTCGCTAAGCGGCTAAGCGGTGCGATTTATGAGACAGCCACGGTGGCTGTTTTTCTCTTGTCAACAAGTGGTGGAGATATCTATCGGTAAGATATACGATCTCTTTATTCTACTCTTATACAAAGCCAAGTTGTGCGCGTCGGTTGGATGTGTGTGGTCCGATGCTTGGCATCAAAGCAAAGTAGAGACGTGGCTGAATAATTCATTATATTTATATAATATATATATAATGAATGACATAAATAAGTTACCAAAGTGAGAAAAGACCGATGCCAAAGTAAGGGTTGGTGCAGACGTAGCTATTCAATTGAAGCTGGTAACGAGCCTGCCAAAGCTTCCCGATAAGAAGGAGCGCCTTTCACCTCCTCTCCCTAGAGGCGGCCCTTTTTTATTTGATTTGAATAGGCATCTTTCTTTTGCGTGATGCGGTTAAGGATTATACTATTATAAGAAGGGAGTCAAAAGGAACGAGAGGAGAATCAAGTGAGGTTTTAGCCTCTATGACATGGAACAAGAATTTAATTTTTTTCATATGACAATTCCGATTTTAGATCTACGAAAAGAGATAGACTCTACGACTTGAAAGTGCTCCCATCTACGAGAGAAGCACTTCCATCCACCTCGACCTTAAGGCTGGCTGCGAAAGCACGATTCCACATGTCAGATCTTTTCCTGGTCCTAGAGTATCTGGGTAAACAGTTCTTTTATCAAAATTTGACTTCTATACTATAACTATAATAGTTGAGAATGCTGCTTTTCTGAAACATATAAAAAGAAAGCGGCTGTTCTCTTGTATCGGGGGGACCCCCTTAGTAGGCGAGGTGCCACAGGCGAATCCACTCGCCCCAATCAAATTAGGATGTCAACCTCAGAAAAACAAAAGAAGTAAGAAGAGTTTCGTGAGACCACCATCCTCGGAGAATCTAGTGCCAGTGTCAGTGCCGTCTCATAATAAAAAAAGCTTGCTTTACGTGCTGATCGGGGCAAATAAAATATCTCAAGCTTAGCTCGACCTTACGGCTTAAGGCGATAGGCGATAGGATTAGATTCAATCCACGTTACGTATCAATATTCAATAACTCGTAATTGTCTCCCTCAACAGCCCGCTCCTTGTTCAGTTGCTAAAGTCGCTTCGTTCGCTCCGTCTCCTACTCCTCATTTTGAAGGACCCTTTATCCTTGAATCTCTTTAGTCCAAAATGTGCTTCCATATACATTAAGAGAGAAAGAAGCACCTCTTCATCTTAGATCGATTAAAGGTAAATAATTTACACCCTCTTATACATCTATGTGGGAAATGATCGAGAGTGATACACCAAAGGATCAATCACAATACGAGAACTCTTCCTAAAGAGGGTAAAGGTAGCTGGGGCGGAGTGAAGGCTCCTTCTTTAATCAAAGAAAGGATAGGTTGCTATTGCAATATCGAGCTTTAGTGGTAATGGGGTAACCCGAAAGCAGAGAATCGGGGTTTTGGTAGAGGGGGTATATGACTGAGTTAAACTCTTTGGATTCTTTACCAGTGAAGCCCTTAGGAAGAAAAGACCTAAACCTTGCTCTACTAAGCAGCCGCTGAACTCGAGGTGGCTCTTTTCTCACAGGAGAGGAGGGCCGAAGCTCTTAGTTTTTTCTAGGTTCAAAGATTCCTCGCCAAGGTACCATCTAAGCAAAAGATAAAGAAGCTGGACCTTGGAGCCGGAGCCTCTTCACTGCCTTTCCTTTCCGCTGAGTTGAGGACAAAAAAAAAGTAATATCCTAACGAGTTCCTTTCTTTAGCGAGAGGGGGTGAGAACAGAGATTCCGCCGATCTACAGGATTCCTCTTCTCCAGCAACTGATCCTCCGGTACCGTATAAAGAGGGGATGGACATAGATAGATTCTTCCACCTATCCGGAGTGTTGGAAATAAAGCCATGGTTTTTAAAATTTATTATTTTTGATCACTGGAAGCAATCTTCACTGATACAAGCACAATCAGTAGCCCCTGGCCTGGGGCGTCCCTGTATCTTACTAAAAGTAACTTAGTCCCTTAGGCGATCAGTTAAGCCAGCGGGGATAGCAGGTTCTGGTCCAGCGCCTTATCTTTCATAAGCTCCAGTAGTTGCCCACCCATAAGCAGTCCTACGTACTTCGAAAAAAGACTAGCTTGCAGGCCTTCAAGCAGGAGGGGGAGTACCCAGACAAGGAGTATATCCAGCAGGAATGTAATAAGATATAACAAAAGCGAAGAACTGTACCCGAAAGTGGGATTCTTTCATTGTCTCATGCATAGCTCTAATAGGCCGTTGGGCGAGAAGGGCTTCGCAGTCCAGTTATTTAGTTATATGCAATGAAGCCAATTGCTCTCACTTTTATTTTAAGTTCCCATTCCAGTTCTAGGTCCGCTTATGGAGAAGGAAAAACCAAGCAAAGGGTATCTTGGGTCGAAGGAGTACGAGAGCAAAAAGTCTGGAAAGTAGGCAAGGATCCACAATTGCAAGAACCATCATGGTCCCCCAAACAAAAGAGGCAAAGTGACTATCAACAAAGTGAAATAAACCCCGATACAAGTGAGAAAGCAAGACCAGCCCAAGAGCTACCTTAACCCCTGAAGCTAACATCAAAGATAGGTCCAGAGAATCTGATGACATTTCCTGGGAGGCAAATAAGGAAGCGATTAATCCAGAAAAGCAGGAAGGGAAAGCGTGGGCTCACCTCTACTGGACCGGATAGCTTGAAAGCACGTGAAAGGAAGGCGCAGCTCTGCCCTTGTTGTTCTACTTAGGTGGAGCAATCTTAACTCCCGACAGAATATAAAAGAAGACCACAGGCCTGTGTAGACACCTGAACGAACTTCAGTGCACTAAAGAAAGACCTAAGCAAGGGAAGAAGAAGCTTGACCTATGTCCAATAAGGCGCCCGAGGACAATCTTTCAAATACACATTAATTTACCTGTTTTTCTTTTCTTTGCTGATTCCTCTCAATGAAATTTTCCATGTTGCACTAAGTTACTTACGGATGTATGCATGCGGTCCGGGAACACTTTGGGGTGAACACCCATCCGAACAAGTAGAGTCAATAGTTCAGGATTTAGGCCATAACATCTAGAAAAAAAAATCTTTAATCCAACAAGTGCTCCCCGAACCAAGCAAGATAGTTTCCTATCACTAGGCTCACCAACCAACCTGGACTTTGATTCTTATTATTCCTACTGGATATCAAAACCATAAGGATTGTTTCCAGCCATGAGTTCCCATATGACATAAGCGCTCTTGGGTGGGGTGAAAAGGTTCTAAGATAATTTTAACTCCCCCCCCCCTTAGGTTACCATGCCCACGAGGATCCCTACGTACTTGTCCAGTCCAGGACAACTGAGATCTTCCGTATTATTTAAACTTAGGTGCGTGGGAACAGCTCAAACAAAGAAAGAAAAGTCTGGTCTGAATTCAGGCACGGCCCGCCCGTCTGCTGCTAGGTCGGGGAATGGCGCCAGGCGAGGGCGCCGCTATGCCCCTTAATCAATCGAATGGTCCTTCGACCTTCGTTTGATTCCGGCGGCCGGCATAGATCTCATGAGACCCGCCCACTATTACTACGAAAAAAGAGCCCTGCCCTTTTCCTTCGCTACTAGGAGAGTAAGCAACTTCTATTAGCGCCGGACCTTGAGTCGAATTGATCGTGTCATGTGCAACGTCCATCAATGATGGTTCATTAATGTCCATTGATTTAGACTCCTTCCCTCTTCCCAACTACGAAAAATATCGAGAGGCGCGAAGAGCAAACCAAGAACGGAAACGGAAGTATTTTTACTCCCCAGTCTCTCTTAAATAAAGCTCGCCAAGGCGACCTGGGCAGGTCGGCCGGGTCTTTCCCTGTTGTTCTGTTTCCGCCACCACGATAAAGACGCACGGAAGAAGTATGCCCAGCGCGCAGAAAATCCGTTGAGAGTTTATGTTGTCTCGGTAGGGAACTGTACGATCTTTTCCCCTATTGTATTGAATCAATAAAAAAAGAGGTCAGCGCTACGGCCTCC
Source organism: Heliosperma pusillum (assembly GCA_022085475.1). Taxonomy (NCBI): domain Eukaryota; kingdom Viridiplantae; phylum Streptophyta; class Magnoliopsida; order Caryophyllales; family Caryophyllaceae; genus Heliosperma; species Heliosperma pusillum. The sequence goes on along the minus strand of JAIUZE010024688.1, from coordinate 12,277 downwards.
TATTGTTTTATCCAATATTGACCAGGGACGAGCCCCGACTTCCATAGGTCCTTGGTTTGACCTCACCTCCTTAACATTAACAGGGGTAGGGGTCACCTTGCTTTTCAGAAAGCGGAGCAGGGCCAATTTATCGTACTTGCTTAGTCTGTCCTCCTTTCGTCGAGTGCTCTTCCCGGTTCACTGGGCTGTTAGCCTACCAAGCACTTGCCTGCTGCTCCTGGCGCCCGCCAAGCGGGCGGAGCGCTCGTTATCCTTACTGTTCTCTCTGCAGGGGCCCCCTCCCATTGCTCTAGCCATAAGCAATGGCAGCTCCAGCTCGCAACCACAGGGGCTTGCCCTTCGAGGCCAGAGTGGGTTCAGCAGTCAGCCTCTATTCTAATTACGTTAGGGGGTCTCTCGCTTTTGCCAGATCTAGAGAGATACTACGAGTCCTCCGTCCCAGATTCTATCGCCGCGGCCATCTGGTTCACCGGTACTACCAAAAAGTCTCATGCTTACGTTACTCTTATTGATGGTTTTATTATCTTGGACCACGAAGACTCCGGTCGTGCTTCTGGTTTATATTCTCATCATCATATTGATGAGAAATCTCCTCGTGCTCTGCCATAAGAACTTGGAGTCTGTATCATGGTGAAGGTAAGGTAACGCTGTGATTCTTGCTCAAAAAACAGACCGAAGGCGTTCGAGTTATTGGCTCGTTCGATCTGGCAGCATTCATGAGTCGCTCGTTCAACTGTCCCTCGGAGACACGGTCGAGAAATGCCATTACCAGGGTAACCTCCGTCCTTTCTTTATCTCGGTCTCACCCAACAAGATATGGCTCAGCCAAAAAATGTGAGCGCCCCTGCGCGAGCCTTACTTTAAAAGTAAAGCTTTGGCTCCCTAAAGACTAAAGAAATGGATTAAAAAAGAAATGGATTAAAGATTAAAAAAGGGGGGGACTTCCGCAACGGGCTATGCCACCCAAACCAACTGAGGGAAGTCGCATCCGTCCCATCGCAAGCACCTACAATGTCATGATTACATTGGTTTACCCTTTTTTCTTTGGTAGTTTAACGGACGGTCGCCCCTCCAACAAGAAAGGGTATAAATATGAAAATTTCTCTGCCATTTGGATCGGAGAATTTATGGAGGAAGTCGGGTTTTAAATTTCCAGAAACCACACGATTATATAGCCAAAGGGAATAGGCCGCGCCTAAAATCATCCCAAGCGCTGCTAATGTGGCTACTAAGCTATTTCTTTGGAAAGCTCCTACTAAGATGAGAAATTCCCCGATAAAGCTGCTAGTACCAGGTAAACTCATATTGGCTAAAGTGAAAAATAAGAAAATGGTAGAGAAATTCGGCATGGTGCTCACTAAACCTCCGTAATATCTAACAAGTCGAGTCTTATGTCGGTCATATAGAACACCAACACATAGAAAAAGGGCTGAAGAAACCAGTCCATGACTTAACATCGGTAGAATGCTACCTCCAATTCCCTGTATGTTCAGACTAAACATACCAATAGTCACAAAATTCATATGGGCTACTGAGGAGTAAGCAATGATCTTCTTAAGATCGATCTGTCTTAAAGTGGTCAAGGAAGTATATATTATAGCAATCGCGCTTAGAGTATAAATGAAGGGAGTGAAACAAAGTGTCGCTTCAGGAAACATGGGTATTGAAAATCTTAAAAACCCGTAAGTTCCCAATTTTAAAAGAATTCCTGCCAAGATAACGGATCCTGCCGTGGGTGCCTCTACATGAGCTTCGGGTAACCAAATATGAACTGGTACCATAGGAACTTTGACAGCGAAAGAGGCGAAAAAAGCAATCCATAAAAAGATTTGGCGCCGCTCACTAAATTCTGTGGTTAATAAGATTTGTAAATCGGTGGTTCCTGTTTGGAGAAGAATCAACAGAATAGCTAATAGCATAAAAACAGATCCAAGTAAAGTATAAAGGAAAAACTGATATGCTGCCTTGATCTTTCTTTGTCTCGAACCCCAGACCCCTATAATAATGGTAGAGTAAGGGGTGGCCCCAAAGCGGAATTGACCGGTCGGTAGTGGTTGGTCGAAGCTCCAGTAGGTAGCCACTCCCTTCTCAGGGAACCGTACGTGAGACTTCCGCATCATACGGCTCCGTCCCGAGCTTTCGTCGTCGGCCCTTGTCATTAGACCACTCTCTATGCATGTATTTTCAGCCTGGACTCTCGAATCTTTTGCTTTTCGGGTAGTGGGCGAACAATGCTGCTTGCGTTGCGGGGGATGCCCGCTCGTATGGCCCGGCCTGCTTCCCGCCCGAAAGAACCGCTCACTAGCTAGCCGGACTAGTGAGGGGCCCCATTTTGAGACATACTAAAAACCATGCCTTTCGAACCGAACGTAAGGCCCGTCTTCCAAATAAAAAAAGAAAGAGACTCGTTGGGAAGAAAGATGGAGTGCGGCCTGTAGAGCACATGTAACGCACCGTCGGGTTGCTCACGCAGGCGGATCTCTCTCTCTAGATATCTATGGATCTCTAGAGAGGAGAGAGATGTAAAAGTAATAGCCTTATGTATGTATGTATGTATGTATGTTATGGCCGCTCCCCGACTTACGGCCTTTACGCTACTACTACTGTGCTGTGATGTGAGCGGTTCAAATTGGTTTGATCTTTCCCAATCATCCTGGCCGGAACTTGTACGCAGCACTTGTTAAAGGTTTAGAACTCTTTTTTTTTCTGAATCTTAAGGACAGGACCTTACCCTATTCTCGAACCCTCCGCGGAGCTCTACCCTGCCCGCATTTCCTTTTTTTTTAAGGGGGTCGCAGACATGTCTCCACCTGCTGCCAACAGTCTTTCTTCGGAATTTTACTGAACGGGTTGAGCCTCTCCTCCCGTTTGTTTTAGCAACTTATCCTAAGGTCTCCTCGCCAAGAGCTCCCCGGTGACGACAGAGGAACCAACCCGCCTGCTGTGGCGGGGCGGCTTTTTTGTTTCACAATAAGACCTGGACGATTATCCCTACCCTCCTCGGTAGCTTACGAGTTTACGTCCATCCCTGGTTGGGTACAGTTTCCTTTCGATTTCTTCCTTGTAGCCGTTACCTGAATTCGCGCAAGTGTGTCCACACCCTCCAAACTTACTTGACGAGGAATCCATTCTCGCGAACAAACACAACTCCTACACACACCCAGGAGCACCCCTTCCTGCATATTCATACAAGACCCGAGTAGGCGAGTCGAGGTCCTACAAGGTACCCACTACTCAGAGTACCCTCCCCAAAAAGGGAAAAAGATGTGTCTGTCAGGTTCGGTTCTTCTTAGTTAAGTTGGGCGGGTTCGACCAGAAATGCTATGCTTACGCACAAGACTACCCCTCTTCCCGAAAGCTTCGCGGAGACTACTTTACGACGACGGACGACCGCCCGTAGGGGGTTTACTGCACAAGGCCCCTGCAGAGGAAATTATCCTAGCGAATAGAAGATGCTCAGCTCCGCACAACATAGGGATTAGCACGCTTTCGGAAAGAACATAGAATAGTAGAAGATCCAGCATGCAGAACACGGCGATCATTAGAAATTCACGAATTAGAGATGCTGTAATATACTCTTTCCCATAACTTCTCATACCAGACCAACCCACTAAAATGCAAATAGGGATCAAAAATGTGGTCAATATCACGAAGAATAAAGAGATACCGTCTATACCCAAATAAAAATTTATGTTTTCATAAGGAAGCCATCGAAGGCTTTCGACAAATTGAGATTTGGCCGTAGAAGGATCAAATTGTATCCGAAGAACAGGAGAATACAAAAAAGTAATAAGAGAAGCGCACAGACCAATCAATCGTATCGATCGTATTCTTGAATTTGGAATGAAAAGAAGAGTAATGCTTCCTAGCACGGGACACAGAATAAGACCACTTAGATCAAAATAGCATTCACAGAAATGTTCTAACATAGAGCAAAATCGAACATTGAAAAGATTAGTTGACAACAGTAAAAAGATGAGCGCCTAATTCCAATACAATAAAGGTCTATCAGTTCAAGTCAGCTGAACGCCGTGATTGATGAGTAGGTAGGTAAGTTAGGTGTACCTCTCGCCCAGTGGAAAGCTAGTTTCCTTCCCCCTGAATGAAGAAGTAGTGGGGCCTCCTGCGCCCCCTGAGGTGCCTTTTTTTTTTTTATTATTTTTTTAATTTCCATTAAAAAATCAGTAAGGTAAGAACTAGTACTAAACTTCTTTCCCTCTTTATACTTTTCTTCTCTCCTTTTGTTTTTGCTTTCACCCGGGCTTTTCATTATGTTTTCTAGAGACCCGGTTATTATTATTTTATGTAGAAAGGTGAGGCGCGAAGCCCTAGCATACAGAAAAAATCCAAGATAACGGCTGTCAAAGGACGAGTAAGGGACGAGGAGTGGGAAGCTCTCGAAACCAAACGAGACTAGAAGGAAGATGGGAATTAGCACCATTCCTATGAGTGCTTTTGTCTCGAAGAGCCAACAAAAAATAAAATAAAAAAAGGGCAGCCCTCTCTCTCTATCTCGGTCTCGGTTTAGCATTATATATCGATTTTGATCAAATTTATTTTGGTTGTAGTTCGGATTAAGGAGTAGCTCCCCCATGCTGTGGTGGTGAAGGTGGGGGCTGCTGCCTCCCTTGGTTTTTGGGGGGAAGGATCCTCATTTATCTTTTTTACGGGCCCGTAAAATAAAGAAAATGGGTTTTGGGGGAAGCGTGGTAGGTCTTGAAAAGCCTGATAGAGGCAGAAGCCGAGGTCACCAGAGCTATCTGCATTGAGTGTGTCGATTGAAAGAAAAGAGGAGAGGAGATAACTCAAATGCCGACGCAGAAATTAAAAGAGTCGTGCCATTCAAAGTGGAATTCTTTTAAGATCCATTGCTCGATTTTGCATGCTCTGCTCTCAAAATGCAGAGAGACTTTCGGGGGCAGATCCGCGGGTTGGTTGGTCCAGAAAGTAAAAGTTATGGGAGAAGCAGGCTAAGTTAAATAATCTACTGATGCTCTATTATAGAATCTTATGAATCACGCGCGGCACACTTTATATATCTCCTCCGTCTACAAGGTGAACAGCTTAGCTTACAGCACAGCGTGTTCGCCACCACACTGGCCTGGCTAGTGCATTGGCCTTACCATAATAAGGCCGAAAATAAAAGTATGAGCCTTCAATTAGAACGCCCCATATCTCGTGACACGCGGAGCGTGGCATTTCCTTTTATCCGTATTCTAACCAAAAGATTCATTCTTTATCAAGTACCATTCAAAGGTTGCATTATCTCTTTGAGTGAAGAAGAGAAGGACTTTGGATAGACACTCTTGAGCCATGTTCGCTGCCCTCCTAGGCTCCCTACACTATTATATATATCTTTTTTTCTATTGATAGATTCTAGCTCCAAAGAACAGATACATGGAGCTATGTCGACTTACGTACGTCTCGTTGACCAAACGAGAAAGTATACTAGGCCACATATCATCCCCTCTTTCCATACAAGAAAAAAAAATAAAAGATATAATGATCGGTGCCTCTGGCCCCCTTGTTCCTTTCTCCTTGACGTTATTTTCCTCGTTTTTATTACAATTACAATAAGGTAGCTTGCTTAGCTTACTTAGCGCTTGCGCTAAGGATCTAATCAGAGTCAAACTTGGGTTAAAAAACCTTTTCCTTATTAGCCAGAGTACAGGCGGACTCTTTGATCTTTAGTAAAGGTGGATTAAGCCAAAAAAGGTTTTTTTCGAACAGTCTCAACGTCCTCGTTGAGAGTCGCTCTGCGAGACGTCCAGTAGTCGAAGACTTGGTCTTCGGAATCGTAAGTCTCAGCCCGTTCCCAGCTTGACTTGCTCTCAGGGTGGCCCTTCGACTTTACTAAGTAGTCTTCCATTCGTGCAGTCGGTCTATGGGCTAGCCCATGGTGCGGTCAGCTATGATATACTCAACTTCTTCTTTAGTCGGTTAGGTTCATCTACAACATCTGGTGGTGCCCTCGTGGGCACGTTCCTCTCTGGGTCGGTCTGGTCTAATCTGACTTACACTTACATGGACTACGAGGTGCTCTCATAGGCAATCTACTTAGGTGAGGTTGTTCTCAGATATCGTGGACGGTACAGGAATCGAAATGAATCGTCTAGCTACTTCTATCTACGGGATTGGCTCAACAATCTCTATCTCGTTCCATGGAGTGGTAGAAAGTTTAAGCCGTTTGGAGTGCTGGGGCAAGTAAGTTATCAAAGTTTTCGACGAAACGGCAACTCTTGTTCAATCGGTTATTATGGGGTCTTATAGCTAAAAAAGCTTAGCTTAATCCGCAACCGGAGCTGAATATGCAACATCAATCTGTGACTGATATTTCTCATATAAGCATTGATGAATCGAACCTATAGAAATGCAGCTATCTTTGCCTGTGTGTGCCCCATACCAGAATAGAGTCTAGGGTGGCCTCCTTTCGCCTTGGAAGGCTACTTGCGGCGAATCTTTCACTCGACCTCAGAGTCGTGGACCTCTGTCTGGTTTTCTTTGCGCTCCCTAATAGAAAGATTTTTTTTTATCTCTTTTGTTCGGGTGAGATAGTCTTCTTCTTTTTTTTTTTTTTAAAGAAGCTATGTAAAGATTAAAGTTCAAAGGAAAGATCCTCTTTTTCTGATATTTAATTTCGTTGCACTTTCGGTATCATGTTGTAAATCAGCTTACCTAATATAATATAAGAAAGATTAGATAGATAAGGTATTTATGAGCTGACCAAAGGTATGCAATTGCTCGACTTACTGGAGAGGAAGAGAATAACTCACTTCTTATACCTAGCCCTCGGGATGAAATAGCAATGAAAGAGCTCGCATAAGAATTAGAAGTGGGGAGAGGAAGCGAAGGTCTCTCGTTTGAAGCTAGCTATCGCAAACCCTGCTCGTGACGTAGACTTTAAGTTAAGGGCGTCTTTCCTTCTCTTTTTAAATACCGTACAAACAACTTTTTTAGTTAAAAAGGTTTTTTTTCATTGATGAAACCACGTCTTTTTTGCATTCTTTGCAATTTCTGCTATTTCTTACATAAAAATCATAAGATACGAACTGCCACTAAATCTATGATTTTACGAGTAACGAAATTCTCTTTTTAAATCTCATTAATTTTTCTTAGTTACGAATGAAATAGATTAAAATTCCACCGGCTGGCTTAAAAAATTCAAATTTAAATTGAAGAAATTTCTGATCTTGCAATTTAGGTAGAATAATTCTTAAATCAGCCTTTTTGGTTGAACAAAGGGAATGGAGTTATAAAAGAGCAAAGGTTATGAAATAGCTTAAAATAGAAGTGAGTTAGGGATAGGAAACTCGTTTGTTAGCCAGCAAAAGGTTATTCTTCTTGATCGGGTTGAAGATTAGCCTTTTATTGATATTGATATTTTATATCAGTACAGGCATTAAATCTGAGAAATTAGGGAAGACAAACCCCATACTATAACTATATTACATTCTGGAATCTGGAATAAAAGGCCTCGTATTAAAGCCTTAGTGCAGGAGACGAGTTCACTTGGTTAGCCAAGGGAAACAGGAAGCCATACTAAAGTGCATCCCGTGCATAAGTACAGTCCTGGCATGCTTATTAAAGGCAGGAGATAAATTAACAACATTGTCGGGAACCGTACTTAGCGGGAAAGAAGTATAAATTCTGATATATCAGTAAAGTCATTAAAGCCATATTGCGATAGCGATATTGGGCAACCCGTACTAAAGCTCATTCTGTCGCACCAGTACTAAAGCTCTTCGTCCCTACGCGCGTTGCATATGCTATTGCAGGAGAAGAATTCGCTTGCTTGGCTGAACTCGTTCGATTTGACAATTAGATTTGTATTTAGAGATCTCGTAATTCAATGAGCATTCTCCGGCACTTGACTCCCTTAACGTAACATCAGGAACAGGACTTCTTGAGCTTATAAGTCAGAAGAAGCTCAGTCTCAGTCTTAGCATGTTATTTAAGACAAGTTGAATCCCAGCTTAGGATGTTATGTTAGTTAAGTCGAATCCCAGCCTCAGCCTTAGACTTCGGTTTAAGGGCAGTCCTTCCTATCATTAAAGAAAGAATTTATATATAAATAAAAATATATGCATTTTATTTTTTTTGTGTGACTAGCTTTACACTCTCAGCAGCTTTCGAAGTCTCACCCTGGCCTGCAACTGGTTTGGTTTCTCCTTGGCTCCATTAGGGTTGATAGTATCATCCTGCAAAGTTCTTTGTCTTTATTTAGAACAGGGCTAGCTTTGCATTCATCTAGGCTGTGGCCTCTCATACGACAGAAGGAGCACTACTTCGGGGGATTCTCATAAATAATTAGTTTCCAGCGTCCAAACTTTCCCATCCCCAGCCAAATACGATTGGGCATATCCTTCAAGAGATCCACCAATACGCATACTCTAGCAACACTAGGCCTTGTAAGAACTCAGCCGGAACCTCAATACTGTTTAGTACCCGAAGATTTTTTACACAACGTCTTAGGGTAGAGTTTAGTGATAGAGGTAGGTCAGCTTGGTTCGCTGTGGCTTTAAAATGCCGGTGATGAAGCAAAGCAAATAGGGTGTAATAACATTAAGACTTCTCTGAGATTAAGAGGGGTTAGGAGGTCTTCCTGTAAGCCTTGTAACATTAACCCAAATTACAATCGTCACGGGTTTCGGCACATTCTTGTCGCCCTCTCTCCAGGTGGTATCCGTCCTATGCCTTTCTCAGTCTGGTTAGGTTTTCCAGAGGGTTTTCTGGTAAGCTGTTATAAGATTGGTATGATGTTAGTTGAGAGCTGTAAGCCCGATTGGGGTTACGTAGAGAGACTTATAGAGGATTTATCTCGCCAGCTCGACGACGATGCTTCTTTCCTCGTTGAGAAGATTGAGTGAAAATCTTGGACTCAATCACTCTGCGAGTACTGTAAGTGGTACTACGAGGCGTCGATGGACTATGGCTAAATTGCAACTCAGTAAACAAGGCCCTGTCAAGCGTGCTATGCTACCTTATCTTAATCTTATTTTATTTTTGATCTAGGTTATTATATGCTTAACACAGACCTCTTTAGTTTTAATATTCACGAGGTTGTATGTTCAATGAGATGACTTTCCCAACACTAGAAGTCCTACTCATGCTTCTGAAAAAGAGGAAGATCGCTAATTACAGGCAGTGTGTTCCATCTATGAGATGATCCATTTAAAAGGCCTATGGTTTAAGAAAAAAGATGGACATAACATATAAACTAAGCAATATCTAACAGAAGCGAGAAAAAAGGAGAGAGAAGAAGCATCTGACTCCTAAGCTACTAGCACGAAAGCCGTGACAACTACGTCTACGTTAATTACTAGCTAGCCTAAGAATAAAAGTACTAGCCAATGGTATTACTTACTTAGCCTACCGAGCCTATCAATAATAGAGAGGCGGGCAGAGAGCCAGCTAAGCCATATTTACCAAGTAGAAGAGAATGAATGTATGTGGGATTGGACGGTAGATTAGGGCAAGTTAAAGAGCATGTGAAAGCAGAACTAGAACAAAGACCCATAAGAGGGCTTGAACTAGCGAGATAGGCTAAAAATCGGCAATTGAATTGAGAAGGTTTCCGCAGTTGACCGGGAAGGGCTGGCAGAAGAGGTAAAGGCTAGCTTCTCTTTGGACCGGCACGGCATCAAAAAAGAATCAGATAAGTAAGCAATACCTCCTGCTATCTATTACCACGTCCTACTAACAATACCAGAGTAAATCAGTTAAATAACAATTCAAGACTGCAAGAAGTGCAGAACTAGATGATCAAACTGATGCTTTTACGCCGGAGAAAAAAAGATAGAAGGCACGAAGGCCGGACATCCAATACATTTCGAGATCACAGTACTGTAGGCTACGAAGCCCATCTCTCGAAATGAGGTCTCAGGTCGGGCACAAAAAACTTTTAAATAAGATAGCAATTAACTATTAGATTAAATAATCTAATTCAATTCATCCTGATAGTTTAAACTAAATGTACGCCTGCACTCGCTCCCTCTGGGGCATCAGTCAGAGTCGTCGACTGAAAGAAAGCATTTCACAGACCTGAAATACGTAGCAAATGCTACTAGGGTGCGAGCTACACCAACTCGCTAAGCGGCTAAGCGGTGCGATTTATGAGACAGCCACGGTGGCTGTTTTTCTCTTGTCAACAAGTGGGGGAGATATCTATCGGTAAGATATACGATCTCTTTATTCTACTCTTATACAAAGCCAAGTTGTGCGCGTCGGTTGGATGTGTGTGGTCCGCTGCTTGGCATCAAAGCAAAGTAGAGACGTGGCTGAATAATTCATTATATTTATATAATATATATATAATGAATGACATAAATAAGTTACCAAAGTGAGAAAAGACCGCTGCCAAAGTAAGGGTTGGTGCAGACGTAGCTATTCAATTGAAGCTGGTAACGAGCCTGCCAAAGCTTCCCGATAAGAAGGAGCGCCTTTCACCTCCTCTCCCTAGAGGCGGCCCTTTTTTATTTGATTTGAATAGGCATCTTTCTTTTGCGTGATGCGGTTAAGGATTATACTATTATAAGAAGGGAGTCAAAAGGAACGAGAGGAGAATCAAGTGAGGTTTTAGCCTCTATGACATGGAACAAGAATTTAATTTTTTTCATATGACAATTCCGATTTTAGATCTACGAAAAGAGATAGACTCTACGACTTGAAAGTGCTCCCATCTACGAGAGAAGCACTTCCATCCACCTCGACCTTAAGGCTGGCTGCGAAAGCACGATTCCACATGTCAGATCTTTTCCTGGTCCTAGAGTATCTGGGTAAACAGTTCTTTTATCAAAATTTGACTTCTATACTATAACTATAATAGTTGAGAATGCTGCTTTTCTGAAACATATAAAAAGAAAGCGGCTGTTCTCTTGTATCGGGGGGACCCCCTTAGTAGGCGAGGTGCCACAGGCGAATCCACTCGCCCCAATCAAATTAGGATGTCAACCTCAGAAAAACAAAAGAAGTAAGAAGAGTTTCGTGAGACCACCATCCTCGGAGAATCTAGTGCCAGTGTCAGTGCCGTCTCATAATAAAAAAAGCTTGCTTTACGTGCTGATCGGGGCAAATAAAATATCTCAAGCTTAGCTCGACCTTACGGCTTAAGGCGATAGGCGATAGGATTAGATTCAATCCACGGTACGTATCAATATTCAATAACTCGTAATTGTCTCCCTCAACAGCCCGCTCCTTGTTCAGTTGCTAAAGTCGCTTCGTTCGCTCCGTCTCCTACTCCTCATTTTGAAGGACCCTTTATCCTTGAATCTCTTTAGTCCAAAATGTGCTTCCATATACATTAAGAGAGAAAGAAGCACCTCTTCATCTTAGATCGATTAAAGGTAAATAATTTACACCCTCTTATACATCTATGTGGGAAATGATCGAGAGTGATACACCAAAGGATCAATCACAATACGAGAACTCTTCCTAAAGAGGGTAAAGGTAGCTGGGGCGGAGTGAAGGCTCCTTCTTTAATCAAAGAAAGGATAGGTTGCTATTGCAATATCGAGCTTTAGTGGTAATGGGGTAACCCGAAAGCAGAGAATCGGGGTTTTGGTAGAGGGGGTATATGACTGAGTTAAACTCTTTGGATTCTTTACCAGTGAAGCCCTTAGGAAGAAAAGACCTAAACCTTGCTCTACTAAGCAGCCGCTGAACTCGAGGTGGCTCTTTTCTCACAGGAGAGGAGGGCCGAAGCTCTTAGTTTTTTCTAGGTTCAAAGATTCCTCGCCAAGGTACCATCTAAGCAAAAGATAAAGAAGCTGGACCTTGGAGCCGGAGCCTCTTCACTGCCTTTCCTTTCCGCTGAGTTGAGGACAAAAAAAAAGTAATATCCTAACGAGTTCCTTTCTTTAGCGAGAGGGGGTGAGAACAGAGATTCCGCCGATCTACAGGATTCCTCTTCTCCAGCAACTGATCCTCCGGTACCGTATAAAGAGGGGATGGACATAGATAGATTCTTCCACCTATCCGGAGTGTTGGAAATAAAGCCATGGTTTTTAAAATTTATTATTTTTGATCACTGGAAGCAATCTTCACTGATACAAGCACAATCAGTAGCCCCTGGCCTGGGGCGTCCCTGTATCTTACTAAAAGTAACTTAGTCCCTTAGGCGATCAGTTAAGCCAGCGGGGATAGCAGGTTCTGGTCCAGCGCCTTATCTTTCATAAGCTCCAGTAGTTGCCCACCCATAAGCAGTCCTACGTACTTCGAAAAAAGACTAGCTTGCAGGCCTTCAAGCAGGAGGGGGAGTACCCAGACAAGGAGTATATCC
>JAIUZE010024687.1:0-17485 GCA_022085475.1 Heliosperma pusillum | reverse complement strand
GGTGGAGGCTGGTGGAGCGTTTTTTTTAGATCTAGGGTTTTTGTTTTTTGTTTTGTTTTGGTGGTTGGTTTGAATTTAGAGAAAATAGAGGATGATGTTTTAGAGAGAGAAGGGAGAGTGTTTTGTTAGAGAGAAGGAGGGAGTGTTTTGAATGAATGAATTGGGTGGGAATTGAGTTAGAGGGAGGAATGTATTAGTGGTTTAATAAGGGTGGTAGTGAGATAAATGCATTAAACACCTCATTAATGACCATTTTCTTATTTTCATCTCAACCATTCATTTCCAAGATCTAATGGTCTACAAGAGGACTCATGGACTCAAGGAAATAAGGTGGACTCATTTGATCCTTTCTATATATATATATATATATATAGAGAGAGAGAGAGAGAGAGATAGAGAGAGAGAGAGAGAGAGAGACAGACAGACAGAGAGAGGGGCATGTTCTAATGAGTCCACTATCTTTTTTGAGTTCATGAGTCATCATCTTAGCCTTTGGATGAAGGGGATGAAGGGGATGGAGGGACAAGATTAGAACAAGATGAAGGGTGAAGATTAAAAGAAAAATGAATGGACAAGATTAAAACAAAATGAAGGGACAAGATTAGAACAAAATAAGTGGGTTTTAAACTTTTAATGACTTCCACCTACATTACGAGGGTAACTTCAACCATTATTTTTATAACTTCAACCTAAAATATGATTTTTACAATAAAAATTTGAATTTATGTAAATTTAAAACATGTTTATGTGATTTTAACTTTTTTTATTTGTATAACTTTAATCATTACGAGTGTAACTTCAACATTGTTTTGTGTAACTTTCAACCAAAATGTGATTTCGACTATATAAATTTGAATTTATGTAACTTTAAAATAAGTTTATGTGAATTTTGCCTTTTTAAGAGAGTAACTTTAGTCATTAAGAGTATAAATGAGACCATTATTTGTGTAACTTCAAACTAAAATGTGATTTCGACTATATAAATTTAAATTTATGTACCTTTAAAATACGTTTATGTGGTTTTAAAATTTTTATGAGGGTTAATTCAACGCTTATTTGTGTAACTTTAAAGCAAAATGCGATTTCTACTATGTGAATTTAAATCTATATAACTTTAAGCCAAGTTTATATAATTTTAGTCTTCTTATATATGAGTGAAATTTCAAAACTTATTTGTGTAACTTTAACCAAAAATACGATTTAGGTTAAACATTTTATGAATGTAATTTTTACTTTTATTAGCGAACCTTTAATTATTATGTGTAACTAATCCAAGAATTGGGTTCAAATGAGTCAACCCCTTATCTTTGAGTCCTTAAATCCTAATCCAAGCCGTTGGATCAAGAGGATGAAGGGTTATGCTTAAAAGAAAATGAAGGGCTTAGATTAAGAGACACACCAATCCAATCCCTCAAACTCTAATATAAATACTCTTTCCTTACTTTTTCTCTCATTTTCACATCATCCCTTTCTCTTTCTACCTCCCTTCTCTCTCTTCATTCCTCTAAAAAAACAAAAAATAAAACAAACAAAAATCCCCTACCAGACAGCACCCACCGGACACCTCCACCCAATACCGCCACCTTCTCCTCCTCCCTGCCTTTCTCCTTCCGCACGCCACCATCACCAGCCATCTCCTCCACCCCTCCCCGCCAAACCGCCACTGCTCCCCTACTCCCTTCGCCGCCAGCCTTCCTCCTCCGAACAGCTCCACCGCTCTCCTCTCTACCTTCCTCCTCCTTGCTCTCCTCCTTCCGCCGCCTGCAACGCCGCCTTCCTCCTTCACCTCATCTCCCTCTTCTCCTGCCGCCTCCTTCCCCCATCTACCGCCTCCTCTCTCTCTCTTTGTTTTTCTTTTCAGATTTGCACTTCCTCTTTAGTTCTTGTTTTTATTTTTATCTTTAAAGAAAATGGTTAAAACAAAACCATCTACCATGGCCAAGATGAGGATTCATGGACTCAATTTTGAAGGTGAACTCATTATAACTTGCATATATATATATATATATATATGTATATATATATATATATGTATATATATATATATATGTATATATATATATAGGCAAGTTATAATGAGTCCTCCTTCAAAATTGAGTACATGAGTCCTCATCTTGCCCTTTGGATGAAAGAGATGGAGAGACAAGATTAGAACAAGATGGAAGGCTAAGATTAAAAGAAAAATGAATGGACAAGATTAGAACAAAATGAAGGGACAAGATTAGAACAAAATGAGTGGGTTTTAATGACTTTCACCTACATTACGAGTGTAACTTCAACCATTATTTGTGTAACTTTAAGCTAAAATGTGATTTCGAGTATATAAATTTGAATTTATGTAACTTTAATATAATTTTATATGATTTTTACCTTTTTATGAGGGTAAATTTAGTCATTACGAGTGTAACTTCAACCATTATTTGTGTAACTTCAAAATAAAATGTGATTTCGAGTATATAAATTTGAATTTATGTAACTTTAAGATAAATTTATGTGATTTTTACATTTTTATGAGGGTAACTTTAGTCATTAAAAGTGTAACTTCAACCATTATTTGTGTAAATTCAAAATAAAATTTGATTTCGAGTATATAAATTTGAATTTATGTAACTTTAAGATAAATTTATGTGATTTTTACCTTTTTATGAGGGTAACTTTAGTCATTAAAAGTGTAACTTCAACCATTATTTGTGTAACTTCAAAATAAAATGTGATTTCGAGTATATAAATTTGAATTTATGTAACTTTAATATAAGTTTATGTGATTTTTGCCTTTTTATGATACTGATTTTACTCATTAAGAGTGTAATTTCAACCATTATTTTTGTAACTTTAAACTTTATTAGTGAAACTTCATTTATTAACTGTGTAACTTTAGTCAATTATAGTGTAACTCATGTTTAGGTAACTTTAGTCTTTTCTAGTGTAACTTCAGTCCATACTAATGTAACTATAGTCATTAATTAAGTAACTTCAGTCCTTAATAAGATAACTTTAGTCCAGTGCAACTTTAGTCCATAATAGTGAAACTTTAGTACATAATAGTGAAACTTTAGTCCATAATAGTGAAACTTTAGTACATACTAGTGAAACTTTAGTACATACTAGTGAAACTTTAGTACATACTAGTGTAACTTTAGTAGATCATTATGTCACTTTAGTACGGAATCATATAACTTTAGTTTAGATCTAAAAAAATCAACCAAACAAAAAAAAAATCAACAACAAAAAAACAGAACCAAAAAAAAAACGAGATTTATAATAAAAAAAAATAGAAAATCAAAAGAAATTCAAAAAATAAAAAAACATAACAAATCTGAAAAAAAAAACGAGATTTGAAATTGTGGTAGTTTTTAACCTTTTTACAGATCTAAAACGAGATTAAAAAATAAAAAACGAGACCTAAACATTTATAGTGTAACTTTAATCGTTTATTCTGTAACTTTAATTGAAAAAACAAGATCTAAACATAAGAAATTTAAATTTATGTAACTAAAAAAAATTAGATCTAAACATACACTATAAAAAATTAGAAGATAAAAGACCACCCAATAAAAGAAAGGTAGAATAATAAAAAAAAACATAAGAAACTTTAAAAACAAAAAAAAAGAGTACAAACAAATATTTTGAAAACTGAAAAATAAAAATAAAAATAGATCTAGAATGAAGGAGGAGGTAGGAGGGAGACGAGGAGGAGGTAGGAGGGAGGCGGGGAGGAGGAAAGCGGGGGAGGAAGGAGGCGGACAGGAGGGAGGCAGAGGAGAAGTGAGGCGGCGCGGACGAAGGGGGTGGCTGGCAGGGCAAAGGCGGCGCAGGGGAGCCGGGGAAGGGGGCGACGGCGCAGGGCGGGGCAGGGGGCGACGGCGCAGGGCGGCGCAGGTGAAGGAGGAGGCGGTCGGTGTTGATGGTGAGGGATAGAGGAGAGTTTTTTTTTGGTTTTATTTTGTTAGTATGAGAAATTCATGAGAGATAAGTAAAATAGAGAGAGAAAGGAGGCTGTGAAAATGAAAGAAAATGAGTCAGATTAGGGTTTTTATAGGTAGGGTTTGTATAAGTTGTGATTTGGTGTGTCTCACCATCTTGACCATTGATTTTGTTTTAATCTCAGCCACTCATTCTTCTAATCCAAGGGCTTGGATTAGGACTTAAGGACTCAAATATACTAGGAGGACTCATTTGAACTCACCTATATATATATATATATATATATATATATATATATATATATATATATATATATATATAGTGTTAGGTTCTTGTGAGTCTATTACCTTATGGTGAGTTGGTACTCACAAATTTGGACCATGAGATTATATTAGAATCAATGGTTTAGATCTAATCTCGCACGTCATATATAATTACTAATTTCCTCATTTTTCGTCACTTACTTTCTCTCTCTTCAAGATCAAACTGATAACCTCTCTGTTCTTTCTCTTCTGTTACTCCACTATTACTCCACATTTAGTCTCTCTGTCATCCGTATTTGTTTGTCGATCACAAATTTTCCAAATCAAGTTGCCTTCAATATTCATCCATTAATGGTACATCTTATCTGAAATCAAGATTTTCAAAGTTTTCATTGTTTTTTTTTCTTCTGAATTTACCTTTGTATTTATTTCGTGTACACTTTTTTTTGAATTGATTGATTAGCAAATACTTAACTTCACCTTGTTCAAGCTATCAGCTAGTTCTTATAGAATTTATTTTGATTTGATTTGTTGTTAGGAATATGCTTGTGATTTTTTTTTTTTTTTACTGAATTTATGTTATTTGGTTGGCTCTTTGCATGAAAGTTGCGTTCTCCTCTCTCACAGAAGCACTTTGTATATATTACTTCGCGCTTCGTCAATGACTTCCACTAATGAACGCGAACACTTCCGTATATGCCGCTAAACTTGTTGAGCAAGCCTAACGCTATGACGGTTTCTTCCTTCTCTTCCTTTTTTTTACTGTATTTGAATTATTAGATAGAAATTGATTATTGTATTATTGAAATTTTCTATATTTTAGGTTTGATTTATGATTTGATTGTTCTTGATAGCCTTGATTTAGTACGTTTTCACTTTTCATGTTTTATTTGCGTTGGATTTATCATTTTTCTCTTTTTTTGTAATTTATGTGGTAACCTTGATTTCTGGATTGCTGAGTGTTCCTAATTGTGAAGCAGCATGAATTTGTTATCTTGGATTTTTTGTCACATATAATATAAAAATTGATTACAGTTAGGTTTGCGATCAAATCATGACATAGAACTACCATCAGTTAGTTATTCGGACGGATAAGCTCGTATGTGAGAAGAGAGAATGCAACTTTGTCGATATTTTGGTCATGTACTGTAGGATTATTTTTATTGTTTGATTGTTAGATTAATTTCTTTAGTGTCTATGATGTCAAGTTGAAACGAGGGTGCGAGAGGAAAGGCATGAAGATGCTGGTTGAATTTTCACAGCAAACAGGATTACGAACCCCTTGCTGTCGGTTGTCATTATGCACCTACATACTGTTAAATGGGGGATGTTAATCTCAACACACAACTAGCTAGGTAGTTATATTTACAAGGGTGGAGGCCTTAAGGCTCTTCATTTATTCTTTTTATTTTTGTTAGTGGATCAATGCTATTGAAATTTTCCAAAAGTGCACAATCATTAATCTTATACCCTTATTCAGTTATTTGTATGCTTATTGCTCGTCGTGCAGTTTTTCGTTCAAGTTTAGGTTATTTGTGTGCTTGAGTCATTCAAGTAATATCTCCTTTGATGAATGACTGCATTTTGTTCTAACTTATTATGTGCTTTTTTAACTGCAGATTAACGTTTGCAAGAAAAGAAATTTGTAAGAGAAGTTGTGAAAGAAGACCTTGATCTGACGACTACAGTTACTGCCAAAGAACAAGGTCTTTATATACAAATCATGATCCGTCTTTTGGAACTATGGACAGATATTTGTGTTTCCAAAGAACAAGGTCTTTAAGAAATGCAATGAATCCGATTGAATGGGTCTATGGGAGGACTGAATGTGTTCAAGGTGTTAATCGAAGACATTTTAATTACCGATCTGAGGTTTTTGTTGCTTACCAATGAATTTGGTTGAGGGTATATGTAAGTCATGTATGTAGCATTGTTAATCTTGTGGCAATGATGGGATGAGAGTTAACATTTTGTTAATCTCTTAATATTTTGAATGGAGTAATAACACATGAATAACAATAGACTAACACATGAATAACATCGGAATAACACACGAGTAACAATGGAATAACACAAGAGTAACATCAGAGTAACATCAAAGTAACACAAGAGTAACGATGGAATAACACAAGAGTAACCACGGAGTAACACAAGAGTTAACACAAGAGTAACGATGAAGTAACACAAGAGTAACAATGGAATAACACAAGAGTAACAATGGAATAACACAAGAGTAACCACAGAGTAACACAAGAGTTAACACAAGAATAACCTAAGAGTAACGATGGAGTAACACAAGAGTAACAATAGAATAACACAAGAGTAACATCAGAGTAACACAAGAGTAACATCAGAATAATACAAGAGTAACCACGGAGTAACACAAAAGTTAGCACAAGAGTAACACAAGATTAACAATGGAATAACACAAGAGTAACATCAGAGTAACACAAGAGTAACAATGGAATAACACAAGAGTAACATCAGAGTAACACAAGAGTAACATCAGAATAACACAAGAGTTAACACAAGAATAACTTAAGAGTAACGATGGAGTAACACAAGAGTAACAATAGAATAACACAAGAGTAACATCAGAGTAACACAAGAGTAACATCAGAGTAACACAAGAGAGAGAGTAACACAAGAGTAACATCAGAATAACACAAGAGTAACCACGGAGTAACACAAAAGTTAACACAAGAGTAACACAAGATTAACAATGGAATAACACAAGAGTAACATCAGAGTAACACAAGAGTAACAAGAATAACACATCAGAGGAATAACACAAGAGTTAACACAAGAATAACCTAAGAGTAACGATGGAGTAACACAAGAGTAACAATAGAATAACACAAGAGTAACATCAGAATAACACAAGAGTAACCACGGAGTAACACAAAAGTTAACACAAGAGTAACACAAGATTAACAATGGAATAACACAAGAGTAACATCAGAGTAACACAAGAGTAACAATGGAATAACACAAGAGTTAACACAAGAATAACCTAAGAGTAACGATGGAGTAACACAAGAGTAACAATAGAATAACACAAGAGTAACATCAGAGTAACACAAGATTAACATCAGAATAACACAAGAGTAACCACGGAGTAACACAAAAGTTAACACAAAAGTTAACACAAGATTAACAATGGAATAACACAAGAGTAACATCAGAGTAACACAAGAGTAACGATAGAATAACACAAGAGTAACAACGGAGTAACACAAGAGTAACGATGGAGTAACACAAGAGTAACAATAGAGTAACACAGGAGCGCAATTTGATATAACAATGGAGCAAGAGTAACACTAAGCGATTTTAGGTAACAATTGAGTAACATAATAGAGTAACACCGGACTAACAATGGGAAATTTACTTTCATAAATAAAACAATCCACAAAAATAATTCTTAGAGTTTCTTTATAAAAGCTTACAATTAAAACAAACCGAACTAAAAAGTTCTATGTTTTAAAAACAAACTTCCACTTTAGTTACATAATAAAAGAATACTTAACTTGTAATTTATGGAACATAAAAAAACTTAATAATTGACAACGTTATTGCTACTTTGTTGCTGACCTCAGTTTGTGGTAATTAAATCATTGCATAAGTAAATTTTATTTATCTAATGTATATATTATTGTAAACTTGAGTTTCATCTCTCTTCTCCACTTAGTTTTAAGTTATGTTTTCTTATAAACCAACTGATCATCTTCTTAAAGTGAATGAGATTCAGTTTAATAACCAATCTATCATCTTTCTATTTGTTTGGTTGGGTTTCTTCTTGCTTCATCACCGATAATATCGCCGCTTCTTTCCGCTCCACCCCGTGTTCAGTTGCTGCATCAATATGATTAGTTAAGATCGAACTCCAGCCACCAATGAGCATTCAACGACGACGAAATCTTACTCTGCGTCACCACCTCCAAGGACTCCGATGACAACTGACCGCCGCTGATGAACTCCCATGCCCAAATTTTATTATGAGACGGATTAATCAGGAAATTGAGAGCCGTTAACTAGTCTTCAGCGCTGCTGGAAATTGAAGTAATATGTGTGGTCGGCGAAGGAGAGCACCATCTCCGGCGGCCGTCTAGGTAGGTGGACGGGTGGTGGTGATATTGATGAAGGAGATGACGCCATATTTGAGATGGGATTAGGAATTGTGAAATTAGGGACGTGAAATTGTGTTAGGAAGCGGAGGTTCCGTTTTTTTATAATTAGATACAATCACAGCTGTTCATTTATGTCAATTTAATGGTTGAGATTTGTGAGTACCAACTCACCGTAAGAACTCAACTCACGAGATCCCGCCTCTATATATATATATATATATATATATATATATATATATATAAAATTCTATATAGATTGAGCATCCGGTGAGTCTAGCTTCTTAGGTGAGTACGGTCCTATCAATTAGGACCATTGGATCATTTAGATCTAAGGGCCCTCGTTGAGCCACGTCACCCTCAAGCAACCTACAAGAAATATAAAAACTAAACCCTGGCATCACAAGTCTCATTGTTATCTTTAATTTTTCTCTCTCTAAATTTTTTTTCTCTCTCTTATAACTACAGTCGTTGATTATTGAACAATAAAACAGGAGAAATTTTTTCAAGCAACTTTCTTTCCAAAAACTCTAAAACTTCAACGAAATCTCATCAAAATCAAACGAAGATCTTCAAAAAAATATAGTCAAGATCCGATTTCATCCGTTTTTTTCACATAAATAAGAGGTATAATCGTTACTTTTCGCTATTTTTTGTAAATTTAAGTTTTGATTGATGTTATTGATTGATTGTTATTGTTGTTCTTGTTCGTGTTCTTGTTATTCTTGATTGATATCATTAAATTGTTAGTTGATTTCTATTTAATATAGATCTCGTTTTCAACAAAAAGTTAGGGTTCATGTTTCGCTCAAATTGAGTAATTGGTTTTTCGTCAAAAAACTATGTTTGATTTGTTTGTGTTCATATTTTGGCTGTCGATTGCAGTTTTTGTGCGAAAAGTTAGGGTTCTGACCTATACTTGTTTTCGTGAAAATTAGGATAAATGCGATGATTAGCTTTCGTAACATACTCGAGACATGTTACTGTAATAAAGTTACTGTAACATTATTACTGCATGACAGAGATGAACTTGAAATACTGCATGTTATAACATTGTATATTCTTGTGTTTTTTTTTCCAATTAAATTTGATTGCATAACTTTGCAATAAACTCATAAATGATGTTACCGTAATATTGTTACTGTAATATCGTTAATGAGTTTTTGCAAAAAAAAAAATAAGGTTAATGAGTCGTAGAAAATGAGTAATTTGATGTTAGATTTTGTTTTGCTCGCTATTGATTTTCGTGTTTCTTCGTGTTTTAGTTTTCGCCTAAAAATTAGGGTTAATGATTTGTGGAAACTAAGTAATTAATGCTCATTTTTATTTTGTTCACTTTATTACTACAATTCATATGAACTGTGTTAATCTTTATGTAATTAGTGTAGTTGTATTACAATAATAGGTAGTTACTGTAACTAGAAGCTCATAAGCAAAGAGTAAGAGTATTAAAAAATGGTAGCACAACCCACTACACTGTTATCAATAAATTAAAAAATGGTAGCACAACCCACTACACTGTTATCAATAAATTAAAAAATGGTAGCACAACCCACTACACTGTTTTCAATAAATTAAAAAATGGTAGCACAACCCACTACACTGTTTTCAATAAGTTAATGATATGTATCTAGTAACTTAAAGAAGTGTATCTACCAAGTTAAATGTATGTATCTATTAATTTCAAGAAGTGTATCTAGCAAACGTAAGGTGTGTATCTAGTAAATTAAAAGAATGTATCTAGCAATTTAAAGGTAAGTATTAAGTTACTTAAAGAACTGTATCTAGTAAGCTTAAGGTATGTAACTAGTGACTTACAGAATTGTATCTAGCAAGTAAAAAATATGTGTCTAGTAACTTCAAGAAATGTATATAGCAAGCTTAAGGTACGTATCTAGTTATTTAAAAGAGTGTATGTAGCAAGTTCAAGAAGTGTATCTAGTAACTTAAAGATGTGTATCTAGAAACTTATACGAGTGTATCAGGCAAACTATGAATATGTATCTAGAAACTTACACGAGTGCATCTAGCAAACTAGCGATATGTATCTAGAAAATTATACGAGTGTATCTAACCAACTAGCGATATGTATCTAGAAACTCAAACAAGTGTATGTAGAACTTATACAAATATATTTACAAGACTCGATAATATGTTTTTCTCGTAAGATTTCCATGAACTAGAAGCTCATAAGCAAAGAGTAAGAGTATTAAAAAATGGTAGCACAACTAGACCTGGCAAAACTGACCCGGCCCGAATAACCCGACCCGATAAGGCTGACCCGAGACCCGAAAGCGACCCGGAATTGCCTGACCCGAGGATGACCCGAAACCCGAATTGACCCGACCCGACCCAGACCCGACCCGAACCTTGACTGACCCGAAAGAGACCCGACCCAAAATAACCCGACCCAAAACCACCGACCTACACACGACCCGATTTGAAATGACCCTAAATGACCCAATTTATTGTGATTAGGGGTGACAATGAGACGAAACGGCCCACGTGCAGCTCAAGCTCGGCTTGGTCCAAGTCGGCCCGTGCCAATTTGCCTCGACACGGGCTTGACTCGAAAACTAACTTGATCATTTTGACCTGAAAATGGCCTAAATAAATCGGATATGTATCTAAAATAACCCGACCCAAAATGACCCATACCCGAAATGACCCAGACCCGAAGTGACCCAAACCCGAAACTGACCCAAACCTGAAAGCGACCCGACCCGACCCGACCCGAAAGATTGAGCAAACCCGAGATGACCCGACCCATATTGGCCCGACCCAAACCCAACCCGTTTGACCCATTTGCCAGGTCTAAGCACAACCCACTACACTGTTATCAATAAATTAAAAAAGGGTAGCACAACCCACTACACTGTTTTCAATAAATTAAAAAATGGTAGCACAACCCACTACACTCTTATCAATAAATTAAATAATGGGTAACTTAAATAATCTCCATCGGTGACATATCATGCCACCTCAGACAAGGGACATCACATGTTATCACCTACACCACAACAAACATCTCCAAGACCACGAGAAGGCTACTCGACGCAACATCAAACCACCAAAACTCTAACTTTCACCTCGGACAACCCTTACCACCCCGTCAACACATCGAACCCACCTCCACATCACCACACAAAAATCATCCGATATACTTAAACCCATGACCACCATGTACTCAAAAATTGAACGCAAACAATCATATTAATACCGGGAAAATGACGACATGTGTGAGGAACATATTGAAGATGTCCGGACTTTTCGATTGTGGTA
The DNA here is from genome assembly GCA_022085475.1 of Heliosperma pusillum. Lineage (NCBI taxonomy): Eukaryota > Viridiplantae > Streptophyta > Magnoliopsida > Caryophyllales > Caryophyllaceae > Heliosperma > Heliosperma pusillum. The sequence continues at coordinate 5,892 of JAIUZE010024687.1, read as the reverse complement.
CGTTGGCGTCGAGCCGTCGTCGACATGTTTGAGGCACATAAATCTATAGTTAAAATCATAAATTTTACGAGTTTAAAATAAATAACTCGTCGGGGAAAGGAAGATGCACTAGTAAATCGCTAACGAACGGCGATAGTTCGCTGAAGTGAGTGGCCGGAGAAAGGAAGTTGTGGCCGGAGCAAAAGTATCGCCAGAGTTAGCACGGGGATAAATGAAACAACAATAATGGGGAAGACGCAATATGGAGTCGCCGGCGTCGGAGTTGCTATAAGGTGGGCATCGTCGGAGTTCTGTAGACTTGATCGGCGTCAGAGGTGGAGGTTATAGTAGGTGGAGGAAAGGTAGTGGGTAGAAAGGAGTGAAGTAAAATGGGTTTAATTGAGTGAGACTCTGAGATAGATTTAATATTGGTCGTTGATTACTTGTATCTGATGGTATAAGTGTAGTTCGTACAGTTCGCACCGAACTATTAGTTCGAACAGTATCCTGATTATATATATATATATATATATATATATATATATAGAGTCAAGATCCGGTGCAAACGACCACTCGGTGCAAAAAGTGGAAATGAAGTAGTTTTACAACTTAAAAACCAACTCACGGCTCACGTATAAAAACTCACCAATATAATTATATAAACTACCATTAATTACTAGCCACTCATCATTTGCAAATCCACTCAACCTCACCCACTTAAATAAATCTCCTGTAACCCACCCCTTTTAACTTTTCTCATTCTCCATTAATACTCTTCTGACCACCGGCAGTGTCCCATCTCGTCGGCGTCGAATTTTATGCTGGAGCCGACGATCTTCTCTTTCGTTCTCCATTAATAATGGGGAAGACGCAATATGGAGTCGCCGGCGTCGGAGTTGCTATAAGGTGGGCATCGTCGGAGTTCTGTAGACTTGATCGGCGTCAGAGGTGGAGGTTATAGTAGGTGGAGGAAAGGTAGTGGGTAGAAAGGAGTGAAGTAAAATGGGTTTAATTGAGTGAGACTCTGAGATAGATTTAATATTGGTCGTTGATTACTTGTATCTGATGGTATAAGTGTAGTTCGTACAGTTCGCACCGAACTATTAGTTCGAACAGTATCCTGATTATATATATATATATATATATATATAGAGTCAAGATCCGGTGCAAACGACCACTCGGTGCAAAAAGTGGAAATGAAGTAGTTTTACAACTTAAAAACCAACTCACGGCTCACGTATAAAAACTCACCAATATAATTATATAAACTACCATTAATTACTAGCCACTCATCATTTGCAAATCCACTCAACCTCACCCACTTAAATAAATCTCCTGTAACCCACCCCTTTTAACTTTTCTCATTCTCCATTAATACTCTTCTGACCACCGGCAGTGTCCCATCTCGTCGGCGTCGAATTTTATGCTGGAGCCGACGATCTTCTCTTTCGTTCTCCAACCTTTATTTGTCATCAAAACACCGGAGCCTCACCGCCTTCCCTCACGCCGGAGCTTCGCCACTGAACACCATTGACCGTGAACACCATCGTCGGAGTGTCCCATGTATATCTCTTCAGCCTGTTTCTCGCCGAAATTCGAGGCCTCGGTGTTGCTGGCGTTCTTGTATCTTTTCTTCTCCCCTTCTTCTGTCTTTCTCTTCGTTCTCACCGTGTGTAATGTCGGAGTCAAGCGTCGCTCCGGCTAGTCTCCTCACAATTCAAATTAGATTTTGGTTAGTTACAGTAATAGTCTTAGTGTACCTATTAACCAATTTTGTGTACCTATTAACCAATTTTATGTATCTATGTTAAGATACATTAAAATAGCGGCTAGATACATCAAAAATTATAGTAGATACATTGAAATGAGTTGAATTTTATGAGTTGGTATGGTAGAAGAGATGACGGGTGAGAGTCGCCACCGGAGGTCGGTAGATGTTGACTGGTGTCCGATGAATAAAAGGGCGGAGAGAAATTGATAAACAGAATGATGGTAGAGATAAGGTGGATATAGTGTTCATGGTGAAGGTTGTTTCCGGGCATCTGTGGTGGCATGTTTGTTTGCCGACGTCTGGTAACGGTGGTGGCTGGTCGGAAAGTTTTCATAGTGGTGGTTTCCGGCGATTGTTGGTGGTCGTGGATGGGGATGAGGGAGATTTTGTTTTGGGGTTAATGTGTCAGTGTTGTTTTTTATTGTTGAAAAAGTAGTGTTAGTATTAGGGGTAGTACGTTTCCACTTTTTGCACCGAGTGGTCGTTTCCACCGGATCCTAAATCTATATATATATATATATATATATATATATATATATATATATATATATATATATATAGAGAGAGAAAGGTTCAATTGAGTCCATCATATCTTTTGAGTCCCTAAGTTCTCTTATGAGCCCTTAGATCTTTCAAGTTAGGTGGTTGAGATTAAAAGCAAAAAGTAACCATTACACTAATTCCTTACTTATACACTAATTAATTATCTTTCTCTCTCTAGCTTAAAGTTGATGACATTTTAGCATTTTTAGGGTTTAACTTTTGTTTTCAAGGGTAACTTTTGTTTTTTTACGAGTGTGCAGTTTCACAAGTGTAACTTTTATTTTTTATACGAGTGTAACTTTAATCCAAAAAAGTGTAACCTTGTACTAAAAAATGATTTTACGACAAGATTTTGACATTTTACGTATTTTCAGAGTGTAACTTTGACCTTTTACAAGTGTAACTTTAATTCAAAAAAGTGTAACATTTTACTAAAAAAATGATTTTACGACAAGATTTTGACTTTTTACGTATTTTCAGAGTGTAACTTTAGCCTTTTACAAGTGTAACTTTAATTCAAAAAAGTGTAACCTTTTACTAAAAATTGATTTTACGACAAGATTTTGACTTTTTACGTATTTTCAGAGTGTAACTTTAGCCTTTTACAAGTGTAACTTTAATTCAAAAAAGTGTAACTTTAGTCTAAATGAAACTTTAAAGGTAACTTTTAGACATATACATGTAACTCTAACATTTTATAATGAAACTTTGAATTTTTGTAACTGAAATTTCTGAAATTTGAACTAGACTGACATTTCATTTCAACAGTGACTTATGTAACTATAATTTATCTTCACGTAACTTTAATCAATAAAGGATATAACTCTAAGTACTATTTATGAAACTCTTACTATTTATGAAACTGTAACTCTAACTACTATTTATGAAACTCTAACTACAAATTATGAAACGTTATTCTATATGAAACTTTAGTCTATAGCAAACAAGGAAATTAAACCGACGTCATTATACGATCCATACTACTGCAACTAATTTATTCATGTACAACTTCAACCAGTTGCTTATACAAAAAGAAATTTATCATCATCTATACCTACATTCATGCATCATCAAATTTATCCAGTTAATAATAATCGTTCATGATGCAAAAATTTAAACCTGGTAACCCATACACAAACTTAAAAAATGAAACCATAAAAATAATTACCCACACAGTTTCGTCAACAATAAAACGATTATATTGTAAAAAAAAAAACAATATAACAAATCATAATTAAGAATAAAAAAATTACCATTGTTGAGCAGTATAATCTGCATGTCAGCCATAACAGCTCCTTTGTGATGAAATATAAGGCTACGAAAGACGGCCTTCAGTTGAGAGAAAAAAAAAAGATAAGGATATTTAACTTTAGAGAGAGAAGTAGGTTGATTAAATGGAAAAAATTGAAGCAACAAGAAAATGGTTTCATCAAATGGAAAAGAATGAGTGAGTCGGGGAAAAAAAAGGAGAAGATGAAGCATTTTTTTTGTTTTCACGTATAACACTAATAAATGGGATTCTAATTATTGTGAATTTGTCAGTATTGGGAGTACAAAAAGTAGACTGCATGTAATTAATATCTAATTTCACTATTTAATTCCAAAAATCTCTAATTTAATCACAACCATCCATTTCATTTAATCTAATGGTTAGTATTAGGACTTAAGGACTCAATTATGGAGGTGGACTCATTATAACTTGCCTCTATATATATATATATATATATATATATATATATATATATATATATATATATATATATATATATATATAGAGAGAGAAAGGTTCAAATGAGTCCATCATATCTTTTGAGTCCCTAAGTCCTCTTATGAGCCCTTAGATCTTTCAATGTGGGTGGTTGAGATTAGAAGCAAAAAGTAACCATTATACTAATCCATTACTTATACACTAATTAATCTTCTTTCTCTCTCTAGCTTAAAGTTGATGACATTTTAGCATTTTTAGGGTTTAACTTTTTTTTCAAGGGTAACTTTTGTTTTTTTACTAGTGTGCAGTTTCACAAGTGTAACTTTGATCTTTTACGAGGGTAACTTTAATCCAAAAAAGTGCAACCTTATACTAAAAATTGATTTTACGACAAGATTTTGACCTTTTACGTATTTTCAGAGTGTAACTTTAACCTTTTACAAGTGTAACTTTAATTCAAAAAAGTGTAATCTTATACTAAAAATTGATTTTACGACAAGATTTGGACTTTTTACGTATTTTCAGAGTGTAACTTTAGCCTTTTACAAGTGTAACTTTAATTCAAAAAAGTGTAACCTTATACTAAAAAGTGATTTTACGACAAGATTTTGACTTTTTACGTATTTTCAGAGTGTAACTTTAGCCTTTTACAAGTGTAACTTTAATTCAAAAAGGTGTAACTTTATACTAAAAAGTGATTTTGAGACAAGTTCTTGACATTTTACGAAATTTTATAGTGTAACTCTATTCTTTTATAAGTGTAACTTTGCTCCAAAATAGTGTAATTTTATACTAAAAAATGATTTTACGACAAGTTCTCGACATTTTACGTTTTTTTAGAGTGTAACTTTGATCTTTTACAAGTGTAACTTTAATTCAAAATAGTGTAGTTTTATACTAAAAAATGCTTTTAAGACAAGTTTTTGATATTTTACGTAATTTTAGAGTGTAACTTTTACCTTTTTAGAAGTGTATCTTTTATCCAAAATTGTTTAATTTTACAATAAGAAGTGATTTTAATACAAGTTCTCGACATTTTCCGTATTTTTAGAGTGTAACTTTAGTCTTTTACAAATGTAATTTTAATCCAAAGTAGTCTACTTTTATACTAAAAAATGATTTTAAGATAAATTTTTGACATTTTCCGTATTTTTATGGTGTAACTTTAACCTTTTACAAGTGTAACTTTAATTCAAAATAATGTTATATTATTTTATCAAGTAGTTTTATGGCATCTTATCTGTAAATTTTGAAATTTTAATTAATATAAAGTATAACTCTAACGTTTTTAGAATGTAACTTTATTATATAGAGAGTGTAACTTTAGTTATTTATAGTGTAATTTAATCCTTTTACGATTGTAACTTTAGTCAATAATAGTATAACTTTAGTATATTGAGAGTGTGACTTTAGTCCATCGAGAATGTAACTTTAGTTCATTGAAAGTGTAACTTTAATAAATTGTGTAACTTCAGTCACCGTCAACAACAACACCAAGTAAACAACAATAATAACAACCAATAACAACAAACATAACTATTTTTGTCATTAAAAAAACGACATTTTATACGGTTATTATTAAAATCAACTAATTAGAAAAAAAAAAAGTAGTTCTAGAAAATTTGTTTATTAATTTCTGAAATTAATAGTTAGGTTTAGTAGATAAAAAAGTGGAGGAAAAAAAATAATAACAGTAAGTTTGAAAAAAAAGTTGACCTAAAAGTAATAAAATTAAAAGGAAAAAAAAGGAATGAAAAGGAATTACTAGTAGATCTAAAAAAAGGAAACAAAAAAGAGAGAGAGAGAAGAAGACGGAGGGAGGGTGGTGGTGGGGCATGGGGTAATGGCGTCGTGGGTCGTGGAAGGAAAGAGGAAAACAAGGCGGCTGGTG